>VZRW01010957.1:16906-95341 GCA_013398125.1 Aegotheles bennettii | reverse complement strand
TGACAGAGCACTGGAACAGGCTGCCCAGAGAGGTTGTGGAGTCTCCTTCACTGGAGACATTCAAAACCCGCCTGGATGCGTTCCTGTGTGATGTACTCTAGATGACCCTGCTCTGGCAGGGGGGGTGGACTAGATGATCTTTCGAGGTCCCTTCCAACCCCTTAGATTCTGTGATTCTGTGATTCTTTCCCATTTTTTTCTTTTAATTATTTGCAAGGGCTCTCATTTTGCATTTGTTTTGTTGTACAGAAGGACATGGAATAAAATGTCAGTGATTGTGACTATTTTTTTCCCTGTGTACTTGGGAGGGAGATGGGAAGAGACAGGAAAACAAACCCAGCAGGCAGACCACGAACCGAAAAGAGATTCCAAGAAGAGAAGATTGCAGGAGGGTTTGATGCGGTCCTTAGCAAGTATAGGTAATTGCTGAAACATTTAGCCACCAGAAGTGATTGAGCAATGGAAACCTTCCTCTTGTATATACAGACGTGGAGGATGCTGCACTGACTGAGTGCTTTTCATCCTTGAGGAAGGATTCGCTCCCTCCCTCCTTGAGGCTGACTCATGCTGATGACTGTCTAATGAGTAAGTATTTACTCAACCCTGTAGACCACAAGCTGCCGGGAGAGCATCAGCTTGGCCTCCACTTCTGTGAAACTTCATAAGGGCGACTGAGCAGAGGGAGAGGAGGGAGCCTTGGCATCCTCTTCCCTGTGTGCTTCTCTTTGGTGCTACCCTCTTTTATTAATAACTTCTCCCTTACTCTGGAGTAATGCGAGTAGTGCCAGGGTCTTTGTACTTCTGTTTTCAGCTGTGAGGACTTTGGAGTTCGTGCTATTACTACTCTGTGCTTTGAGGATGCTGAGTTAGTGATGCTATTGACATGCCTCCAGCAGCAGTCAAGTGGACTCACCCTGTTTTCTCCCAGTTCCTTGCAATTACTGAGGTTTCCAAATGAGGCCCCACAAGAAAGGCTGCTACTGTTTTGTCATACTGAGCTGGTTATGCTTTAGTCTTTTTTGCCTTGGAATAGTTTTTCCCTAAACCTTGTTTGTCTACAAACAGACCATGAGTACCTCTTTTCAGTTGCCATTCTTAGGTATTAAACTGGGCAGATACAAATCCAAATTAAAAGGTGGTGGTGGGATGGAGAGTGGCTCATACAGCGGTATTGACTGCATACTGTGCTGACCAATGTGAATGTTAAATTAAGTTATTCTTCCTGAGCCCTCCTTCTCATCAACCACTGGTATATTCATGCCTGGTAAAGCAACATGATGTTGTAATTATCTACTATAATAATAAAAATATTATCCGAATATATAGCCTGTCTTGCTCTCATCCAGTGATGATGATTATTGTTAATGTTCATCTGTATTGATGTAGCATCACAAACCAGAACCCTACTATGCTGGATGCCCCTCAAGCAGAAACAAAAAAATACAGTCTCTGCCCCAGAGAGCTTACAGTCTCAAGATGAGATGGACAAAAGGAGAAGGATAAAGACAAGGAAGTAGACAGAAAAAGATAATACTGATAGTCTGTTAAGCAACAGATATGAAGACTTTCTGAAAAATGAAACTGATATTTTCAACAGATAATTTAGAATAAACTACCTGTTGTTTACACAGGACTCAAAAACAAAGCAAGTGCTTTGTGCTCCCTCTTCTGGATCTGTTGTGTTCAATACAGTAATAAAGCATATCCCCTGAAGAGACCTGCTACTGTTATTCATGTGACCAACACACCAACCATGAGAGTAAAGGAAATAAAATATAGCTTACTTTGAAAGCATACTAAAATACTTAAAAATAATATTATTCAGACTGTCTAAATAGGATAAGAAATAGTGCATAATGTTAAATTCATACATATAATCTTTTGTGTGTTTACTGATGTATTTTTTGCAAACATATAAATAAAACAAAACTTCATTGGAGCTTTGACTTAACAGATAAAAGTCTTTAGTGTGAAGTAAATTTATTTTTTGAAGGGAACATGCATAAAAGCAATGTGCAGTAATTTTCTAAGGTGGCTAAAATTCTGTTGGATGTATAGTAAAGCAGAGAGTGGTGGGCCTAGATTCTGCCTTTCTCACATTGCAAATCAAACAAATAAATATTAATTTACTGTGAAGTTGAGGTAGGTAAGTGGTAATTAGAAGAGCCATACACACATCGTAAGAAAGACAAGGTAAAATACAGAATCCACTGAAGTTAGAAGTTTTGCCTTTGACATTGAATGGGCAGGGAACTGCCCTCTAAGGTGGAGGTATTTTCCACAGCAACCTATGAGAGCAAAGTACTACAGGGCACACTAAGGAAGCTGCTTGTTACTAGACTAGCTCTTTAAAACTGATGGAGTTTGTTGTGTTAGCATATGGTTCTGCTACCTCAAACTCTCTCAACCTCTAGAGAAATACAATAATGTTGAGCTGGTGCTGAGCACTCTTATGTAATTCACTGCAGTGAGTAAAATTGGTAAGTTTTTCATGTTCTCATTTGATTCCCTAGGGTGTTGTTGCTGATACTTCTCCACAGACAGTAGCATCTTCATCACAGGAAGCCAGTGGTCAACAGCAACAGATGACAGTGGAAACATCCAGTGAACATGCGCCTGCATATTCTTACCAACAGTCTAAGTAAGTAGGCATGCACTTTGTAACCAGAAGGTTTTGTCTCTTGATTGTAGTGGGCCAAATTCTGCTCCCCATTTCAGCAATACAAATTCTGAGTAGCTTTGTTAGGTTCAGATGAATTCTGGACACATAGCAGTGTAATTAGCACAAGGTTTTGACGGATAGCCTCACCTTGGCAAAATGTCCTTGAGTTTCTGCCTGCAATGATGTGTCCTCTGTCTGCTGCTTTTCTGGATTCTGAAGTATCTCAACAACTGTTAAAAATCATCTTGCTGTGCTAAAACGGCATCTGGTGTCAGAGATTAAAAAGAGGGCTTAAATTTTGCAGTGGTGAAAATATTGGCATGGTACACATGTAAAGGTTTCTTTCTGAAAGTATGGCTAGTGAAGCATTATGAATTGCCCCACATTGGTATTTTTGATTGTGCAGAATGGGTGCCATGCAGACACTTAGTGGGCAGCAACTGGCAGTGGAGGAAGTAGGAATAAGAAAGGAAAGGGAGGAAGCACTGCTCTTTCTTTCTCCTGTCCTCTGCCTCCTTTGCTTGCTTTCCGTGGAATACCTTGGAAAATTCAAAACTTATACACTGAGGGCTGGATGTAGAACTCCTAAAGAGTCCCTTCATCTTCAGAATAATCCTCAAACACTCCTTCTCTTTGCCACAGTAAAACTGGTCCTCACGAAGGGAAGGTTACTTAGCGACAGAGTACTCACTGGGTCTGATCAGTGTTGGATAGATGCTAGGAAGGAGCTCAAACAGTCCTTGAGTATTACATGTATATTGAACACCAGCATCACTGTGAAAACACATTTTTTATCTAGGGGAAAGAAGCAGACAAATAGTCAGACAAGAAATATGTTAGATGTGTCAGTCAATGCATCATGACATAGTACTTACAGAAGCATAAGATACGAGCTGTTATCGGAAAGATTAGAATAATACCAATCTGTCAATTGCTTTACTTCATTTTTGACCTCTGGAAATGGAAGATGCTTTTAGTTGTATAACACATGAGTAACAAATTATTTCAGATCACATAATGTCCCTTCTTGACCACCATAAAACATAAGACTTCAGTATTTCTTATGTCACACTCATATGTGTCTTTATGTACATATTACAAAAGCAATTGATCACAAGCTTTTGGTTGATGCACCCAATCGGAGACACAGTCTATGCATTTGTATCCCTTCTAACCATCAGTCTCTGTAAACAACTATGGCAAGATATTTATAGAATATAATGGTCAATGAGAAAAACATACATGACCATACTGCCATGCTGACTTATTTTGGTGACTGTGCTCTGTAGGAGTTTGGATCTGACCATTCCTGTGTTCCAGTTTCGTTTGACTCAAGTCTTAAAGCAGAAGGACTTAGGTTCAGAAGCCCTCATAAAGTAGCTGCGAGCAATGGATTCTGGCATTTTTCCCACATAGAAGGAAACTACATTGCAATTCCTTATTGAAATGGGTGCTGTGTTTCTTGCCAGTGTGGTGAATTCCCACCTTCTCTGAGAATGAGATCCCTCATCTTTCCTTGTCAGCTACTGCCTTGTTGCAATGATGGATACACTTCTAATGGGAATGGCATTTATATCCAGAGGAATTTGTTTATTTTTTAATCATACAGGCAGATCCACTACAAATTTGTTATTATGATTATTTCAGTATTTTTTTCTGAAATATGCCCTCTATTTATATCTGCCAGTTGCAGGCAGAAATGCAAAGTGTGGGAAGCTGCAGAAACAACCCAAAATATAGACAAGTTCTGTCTTAAAAAAGCAACTTCTGCTGAAGTACTTCAGTAACCTGTAATATAAAACCAAGTAAAGTTATTTTGTAATTAAAATATAATTTTGTTAACCTGGTCTTCAAAGGGCACATTTATTAATAGCAAGCATCATGCCCAATATACAACAGCTGTTTTCAAAGCAAGATGAGGGGAAGTAATTAGCATGACCAACCAATGATTTGGTCAGATATAGGCAAAGAAAAAGGCAGACACCATAAAGTTATTTCATAGGAGCTGATCAGTCAGGAGAAAAGTTATAACAGTGTATTTCATTATATTTATTTTCTTTGCAACAATCATGAAATTGCAGGCAACGAAGGAGAGGCAATGTATTCAGAATGAACTGGGTGGTATAAGGACTCTGTACTCTCTTTGTAAGTAAAAATAAACCACG
Source organism: Aegotheles bennettii (assembly GCA_013398125.1). NCBI lineage: Eukaryota > Metazoa > Chordata > Aves > Caprimulgiformes > Aegothelidae > Aegotheles > Aegotheles bennettii. Next base: position 90,514 of record VZRW01010957.1, on the reverse strand, counting down.
AGACTTAAATTTTAAGTTCTACTTTTTTAATCAGCATACACCTTCTTTTATCTAATATACTGGCTGCTGTACTTGAGGATGCCACCCATAGATGTTCAGAAATTATCACTTCCTGGCTATCTATTTTGTAGCAATATAGGAGAAACAGCCCTTGGTTTCTGAGCAGAGGACTCTATGATGAAATCACCTTAATTATTTTAGATTCCCTCTTTTCCTTGTCAATCTTTAATTCTGCACATAAATTGTGAATTCTATGAAGTTGAGATAAATTGAGATCCTTCCCCTGAAAAGTGTACTCTCACCTCTAAGCAAAACTTTGCTGGACAACATACTCTGATTTTAAATGTGGAAAGAATTACGTTTTTCTGGAACCTTTTGTGGGCAAACTCAATGCCAGGTTAGATTAGAGAGAGTGTGCTGTGACCTTTTGGTGGAATTGGTCTTTCACACATATGGTAGCCACTTGACCCAGAGGGGCAGTAAAATCTCAGAAGGTGAGCATCCAACTTGAATATTCCTACCAGAGGTTATGCATAAAAATCCCTAAGAAAACAATTAATTCTTGATTTCCATGTAAATCTGTTGTTACCTTCAAAATATTAATTTTCAGACTTCACGCAATGAAGTCCTTTGGTAAATTTAGCATTCAGAATTGAAGTTAGTTCTGTGTTTGCCATCCCAGAGAAACTGTTCTGTGGCAAATGTTATGTCATCAGCATTCTTCACAATTCAACTCCTAATATTAAAATCAGTTTAAAACTAAGCAAGGCAAATGTATTAATGCTTGCAAAAGGAAAGGTGCTGGATTTTCTTGTGCTGACCTTTGGTTAGAAAAGGATTTTTTCTATGCAAGTTTTGAGGACTGTAGGAGAAACAATAGCTAAACCCTTACATGAATAGCTAAATCCTAGACATGAAAGTATTTGTAAGTAGGTTCTATGTTTCCCCAAAGATCTCATATAGTCTTGCTAAGATAAATTTGATGTGACATATCTTTAAATGACATGAAATCTCAAAAACACAAAATGAAAGTTCTCTTCCATAAGAAGTTGTTTGATAGTTTAGCTTATTCTCAGTGCTAAATTTAGAAATATTTGACACTATATGATCAAAAGTTGTTTTTTTCTAATTATTATTATCTTTAATGTTTCTACTAAGTTAGCCATAACCGGCTCATTAAGCTCCACAGTCTAACTGTTCTTGCCATCAGAAAATGTTCTTTTTAGCAAATTGGATGTATCCTTTTATTGTAATGTTATCCTTTTTATTAGTAGTATCCAAAATAAACAGTGTCATTTATTATTATGAAAATATTCACTCTCTTACTGTATTACTCTTGAAATATTTACACAGTGTTCATCTCACATATTCATCTCATTTCATTGTAGCTAGACTGCCCATTAAGCATAGCATTAACAAGAGTAAGTTCATTTGCTTAGGATATGTTAACGTCCCCAAAGCAGGAGTTCCCTGTTTCTACCTGACTGTTTTCAGCTTAGTGGTAGTATCATATTTAATCTGCTGCAAAGTTAGTTTAGCTTGGATAACTTTTAAAGGGAATTGGGTGGAAAAAAAAGAGAGAAGCCTATTTCAAAGTTATTTTGACTTATTGACCACTTTAATTCAATTGTTTTTACAGACAATAAACAGGACTGAAGAATGTCGGTCTGAAATCTTTGCCTTGAATGGAGAAACTTCACTGAACAAGAAGTTGGCTTCCAGTTTGCACAGGCGTCAAATGAATGCTTTTTTTTTTCTACCTTTCCCAACGAAAACAAAACAGTTTTTTTATGTGCTGTGCAAATGGTTCCGTCATGTAGTCTGACAATTTTATTTTTGCTATATTTTTTTTTTTTTTTTACCTAAAGCAAAAACCCAGAAGAAAAATACTGGGTTGACATTTCATCTGGACGAACATTTGAATTCAGAATTTACCTGGAGGTGTAGCTAGACTATTTTTTTTTTTAACAGAAAAACTGATGATGTCAAGAGGGAGCAAGTTGAGATGAAAACCAATTGTCTTCCTCAAAAAATTAAGCTACTATTTTTCTCTCATTTTATTTTTCTTCTTGTTTTAAATCTAGAGTGTTTTTTGGTTGTTTTTTTGTTTTGTTTTGTTTTTGTTTTTTAAAGAAATGTTTAGGTAAGGTTTATCTTGAATCTTAATTGCCTTAATTTTAAGGACGTCAAAGGCTCTCAAGGCAAGCTGTCAACGTCTTGTTAGAAAACCGGAGAATGAATTGAAACTGCTTACACCGGTGCTGGTGCAGAAGTTTAATAGACTGAGTTTTTGGGGTGAACAAAAAATAAACTGTACAGTTTAAAAGAAAATGATTTTCTTCTTTTGAAGAAAAGCTGATGATAAAGGAACTGTGGCAACTGAAAGGATTGGAAAAATGCTGGGACTTTTATGAACTTTGTCTTAAGTGTTGACAGAAAAAATTCTAGAAGGCTAAAGCATTTTACAGTAAAGTTATTGAATTGAGAAAAAAACTTGCTGCATTATAGAGAATGCAGGGGGTTTTTCTTGCAGAATGCAGATTTTTTTATTTACAAAGCGTGATCGCTAGCAAAAGCATTAGTGCTTTTTATCTGCAGTCTTTTTTATGAGCTTTAAGAAGTTTTTAGTCTGCTTTGCTTGTCACATTGCAAAAACCTAGCTTAAGAGCATTAAAAAAAACTTAAGTAGATAGGAGCTTATGGTCGAAAAAGTGCAAAAAAAGCAATAGATAGAAGAAATTGTTGACAATTTCTGTAGTCTTTCCTAGTTGTGAACAAATGCAGCCTATGGATGGCCTATTTTATACCAAAGATGAAGTGACACCCTAACGCAGTCCAGAAGATAGAGGTTTTTTTCTTTTTTTATCTTTATTTGACCTACATGGCCGGACCAGTTCTTACTTTCTTGTTTGTTTAAACTATCTTCCACTGGTGTTTTGCATACTGCATATGTTTGTAGTGGAAATCTCAGAATAGTTGGTATTAGAATCTGGTTGATGATGTGCTTTGAAGAACATCCCAAAGGGGGAGTGGGTTACCAACTAATCTGTCCAGGTGGGCTTTAATTTTGATGAGTTTTTCTGTTAAATTGCCTGATCTTTGGTATTTCTACTGAAACAACAGTCTTCCTTCTGAATTCTGACATACTACAGATTCATTTCTTCACCTCAGTCTTTGTCATCGTCCAGCATGTATAGCCACCTTAATTCTGCGTTTGTTTTTCAGTGATGCCTTTGAATCGCCAGTTAGGTGCAAGAGAAAGCAAACTTGATCGTAGTTCCCATTTTAACTCTCCCATACAAGCAAAAATGTTGAAAATGACTTAGTATTGTTGTGCAGGCAGGAAGTTAAAAGTTATTCTTCTCTGCTATGGTTTCTGTTGTCTTAATATGTTGGCTGACAATCACTAATTAGTATGATTAGGCAAAAAAAAAAAAGACGCTAACTAAATTGAATCCACTGAAACCTGTTTTAGGAATGACACCCATTTTCCATAGAGAAATCTCGATTATGGCCCTTATTTTTTTCCAAACAAACAAGCAAAAAAGGTGAGAAGTCAAAAGATGATTTTTTTTCCTTAAGGAGGCAGAAGAGAAGCCGTGTTAAAGTATATACATACATCTACATATATCTATATGTAAAAATTAAACCAAACATTTTTAAACTTTCCTCCATCCAGAAAAGAGGGGAAGCTCCATCACATTTATTGTGATGCATTAGAGACAGGGTATCCATTAAAAATAATGAAATTAAAACATATATATTGGATCAATCTGATTCAGCTGCCCAATTCTAAAAAGAGATCTGTGTTTCCCTAACCTGACTTTTTTGGGGAAAAGAACACAATTATTTTTTTAAATTGATAAAACAAGATCATATTTTTTAACATAGTGGGGGGGTGGGGTTTCCCAAGTAAATGACTGCTAAATATGCAACATAGAAAAGAGAGAAATGGGAGTTCGCATGGTTCTTCACCACGTGGAGGTGAGGGCCTGATTTTCTGAAGTGGTAAAGCTTCTGCTTTCTCTAGAGTAGTTTGAGATATTCAACACTTCTGAAAAACAGATCATGCCAAAGTAAAAGAACAACAACATCCACAACATATTTCCAATCCAGGAAAAAAAAATCACTTTCTGTTTCACATGCTGTCTCATTACTTGTTGCTCTCTGAGAGTGGGACTTGAATTTTGTCCTTGGATAAAGGTTCCCTCTTTCTTTGGAAGGTATATGAGGGAAAAAAAATCAATCTAGCCTTATTTTCTTCCTTTCTACATGTATTCTCCTTCTGTCTGTCTCTGAATTCTTTGTACAATTAGAGATAACTCCAGGCACAAGTCAGTTAAATATGAAATAAACACATTTGTTTCTGTGTTAGTTCTAATGTGACACACAAAAGTCTCATTTTCTATCAACAATGAGGCTACAAGGTAGCTACCATGTGGCTGATGAATATGCTGAGGTACCTTCTTGTTTCTATTCAGAACTCTGCTGCTTTATTTATACATTCAGAAACATTTTTCTTATTTTTTTCAGCAAAGTTAAGCAATCTCACTGTTTTTTATTAAGCCAGACAGGCAACACGATATCACATTGCCTGTCACTTTAAAGTGTTTCAAGTGCTTTCTGTATTAGAATTGTTCCCTTTTTTTTCCATGCTATAATGTTTAATAGTGTTTAAAATCAAAAGAAACAAAGCAAAGAAGTAGTGGAAGAAGAAGAGGAAAGAAAATGGATCCCTTAAATACAATTGATCGTCTTACTGATTCCCAAAAAAACAGTGAACTGGTACTTGAAAGTCTATGAATTATAAACAGTGTGAGTCTTGACTATAAACAGTCGTAGATCATAAGGTAAGAAAAACAACTTATTTGAAACATATAAAATGCTCAGAAAATGGTAACTTATCTGTAAAAGTTAAGATGAGATAAAAGAGAACAGTGGAAGACCAACACACTTGCTGCGTGGGTGTTGTCATAGGACAGGAATACTTGGTGGCCTCTGAAATCTAAAACTTGTTTTCTTTATGTTCTGGCTAATAAGGTTTTTTGGAAGGTTTATTATTATTATCTGTTTGAGTTTCTGCTTTCTTTTTTTTTGTTTTTAAGACCTGAATTTGTAAAGTTAATACCTATGTCCATCTTACCAATTTAGCTTTAAATATCAGGAGGGTTCCTGAAAGGTTACAGAAACGATCTAGAAGTCTAATGCAATGGTGCCTGGCCCAGAGGTCTGGAAGTAACATCAAATCCATAAGCTGAACTGCGTATGTACTTTCCATCACACCTGAATACTTGTAAATAGTCAAATCTGGATGTTCACGTTTGGTATTTTTGTTTTTACCTTCAAAGATAAATACAGAAGGGGTGTCAAAAATATGAATTATGCCTAGAAAACTCTGAAAACATGGGCTCGTCGCTTAACATTGAGAAAAAAAATGGATGCAGTGGAACTGAAGAGAGTATTATATTTACAGGTGCTGACCAGAGTGTAGAACAGGGCACTGAAAAGTCTCACTGTTCCCAGTGAGATTGCTGAGGGACTCTTCTTCCTATCTGGCTCTACTGCAGGTTTTGTAAGCACTTTTCACCTGTGACAGTCAGGCCTCAAATTGTGAATGTCCTCTTATTGCCTTCAAGTGAAACAGACTCTTGAGATGTCCGTAGTTTGTGCTTATTTGTATAGTTCTGTTTACCAAGAGACTGCCTTGGTTGTGTTGGTCAAGAAATGCACCGTAATGCAGAATGAGGCATATTTGAGAGCAATTGCATCACATTGTATCATCTTCTGCTATGGATGCATGCCCAACTGTGGAAGATAAAGGCTGGTGATTAGAGGTGAGGGCTTAAACATTCAATGGGCAATGGGCTGAAGCATTTGAATGGATTTTTACTCAAGTAAAAATCAAACAAAGGGTATTATTTATGTATGTATGTGTACCAAAACTCAGCAAATTTGAGGAAGCCTGCATTGTAATAAAGTTTATTTTTAATATGTCATAGTATTTGGATCTACATTATGTTGTTTCTGATACTGAAGGATGAGACTGATACTAAGTGTTTAACAAATTGCCATGCTTCATGATTTTAAGCTTGATGGTGCTCCTCATGCCACTTCATTTTAATGCTGAGGTTGACATGAGCAAAACAGGTTTAGGCGGACTCGCTGAACTCCACCTATAGCAAGAGTCATGCTAAAGACTGATAATGTGCTTAAAGTAATGAATCAATCTATTTTTAGTGATGAGACCGAATGTGGTAGTTGAAGATAGTAGTGTTTAATACACACATGGTCAACATTTCCTTTCAAAATTTTATTTAACATGAAATTGGTCCAGATATAAAAGAAGTGCCCTAGGGTAAGGGATTTTCCTGAGCTTTCTCAGTAGCCCACATGAACTAAGAAAACAGTCACGGTGTGATGGAAATGCAGAACAGAAAACAACAAAAATGCTGACATTTGGTGTATTAGTCTTTTCTGTTTAATGGCGATTGACTCGAGTAACAATGATTCATTTTTAATAAGCATACACACAATCATGCACACACACTTTTTCAGAAGGAGGGCTGAGTGAGCAGCAGACTTCTCCTCTCCCTCAGTGGAGCAGATTTCAAGAATCTCAGCAAGCAGCAAAGTTGCAGTGTAAGGAGAGTTATTTTGCCATCAAAAAGAGTACCAACTTTTTCTATATTGCTCCTGTCGCCATATAGGCTAGAATGCTGTATGTACAACAGAGATTTATTCACCTTTGTGCCTCAAAGCAGGCCCTTTCTTCTCCCCTTTATTAACATGCTCTTTGTTAAAATCAAACAGAAAATTACGAGAGAAAAGCTGTAAAAAAATAAATCCCAGTATTGGTTTAGCTTTTCATGATGAGAAAAAATCTTGTATTCGTTTCAGTTGTTCAGTTCAGTTGTTAATTCCCCAACAGTGACATCTGAGTTCTTTCACCTTAATAAAATTGTGTAATGAAGTGAAAAATGTCAGCCTTTCACAGGTTCACAAATTCATTTTTCCTTGTAGGGCCAAAGCCTGCAAGGTGTAAGCACCTTCCAAGATCTGGATCTGTTGTCCTTAAGAGAATATCTGCCCAGCATGAATTTTCTGCCTTTAAGTGTCTTTCTCTTGGATAATAATTTTGTGAATTTGGCAGAATTTACAGTCAGTTATATTTTTTAAAGCCCAAAAATACACCGTAGAGAACATGATGTTTATGTAACTAAAGTATTATTAAATATGCTGTATTCCAGAGTGGATGAAAATTCTACTATCTTTTGGAGGCAAAACAATTTTCTGTAAAACCAGGAAGCATACATAATTCATATAGGAATTTTTAATTGTTTTCCTTTTTAAAGGAGAATGAACAGATTCTGTCTGTAAGAAAAATCAAAGCAGCTTTGAAAGCAGATGAACTTCCTATCAATGAAACATGCATCACACAAGTGGGGCGGAGGTTCTTTAAAGCCCTTACAGACCTCACTGTAGCCAAAATGTAGAATACAGAACCTCTGTGATACATTAAATTATGAATCTTATTTATACGGGCATCTGTGTGCTGATGTCTCAGAATGTCTTTGAAAGATCTGTACTGCTATGATTTTATTTTTTTTTTATGTTTTCCATTTGTACCACAACCCTAATAGCTGCCATTTTCCCACTCCTGGGGCTTTCTGTAGATCAGTGGATGTTAGGTTTAAACTTCTGTTTTCTTTGATGAAGCTTTCAATAAAAAAATAAAGAAAAGAGCTGGGTGACTCTGTGTTCTTGTAGCACCTTTCTGCAGAGGCTTCCCATGGCTGTGGCTCTTGTGCTGAGCACAGAGGGAGAGGAAAGGCTTTACAGCAAAGTCTGCTTACTCCATGTCTTCACTACATGGAAGGAAAGAAGTGGAGAGACAGGACAGCTCTGTTGCCCTGTCAGCAGCACAGCCACTCATGTGTTAGGAGGTGAAATACAGGAGAAAGTTTTTCTCACACTGAGACAGTGTTTAATACTAACGAGTATCTGCTGTCCAGGCTCTCAGCTGTGTTCACCTGCTAGAAGAACATTGCCTTTGCTTCTGAGGTTTATTTTAAAGAGTGACTTCAGAGCAAAAGTTCCCACATGGAAGACAGAAAATCTTTATTTACAGAATAAGTACAGCCTAAGCAGTGGTAGTGCAAGCCATGCTTCATCTTGAAAGGGAACTGGAAAGTAAATTGTCTCCTTGGCCACATCTCACAGGAGATGAGAAAGCTATTTGGCACACTTCCTTATGGCTGCTTCAGTCAACGGCTCTTGTTTTGCCATGTGCGTTTCTTCCCACAAGGGCCGTTTCCGTGACGAAGGCGAGTGTGGGCTGGAAGTGTCCAGTAGCTCTCTATCACAGGTTGAAAATCACGGAGTGCTCCTTTTTACCTGCCAGGAACATGGCTGTCTCCTTCAACACTAAATATGTTTTGTGGGATTGCCTGCGGGCTTTCCTTTTCATTCTTTGCACCCAATGAAATATCCATGGGTGAGCTTCTCACACCCTTCAGCCTGATCAAGAAAGCTCAAAGAAATCTTTAGAAGCTGAAGGCATGGGAGCAGTAAGCAGGTGAGAGGGGGTTTTTTTAACTGCACTGATGCTGAAATGTCCATTGCTGCTGGCCATGATGATGGTGAAAGAAGGCGGGAGGCTGAAGCTACAGCCTGCCTGGCACTCTGAGTGGTGGCTGAGGAGCCTGAGGAGAGCAGCAGAAGGTGGGACACTGTCCTACCAACACAGGTGGTGCCGAGGTGGTTTATGGCTGATGCTCCAGTATTCAGGTTCAGATTTGTCACTTCCAGGATAGCTCCACTTCCAACATTGTTCCACTTCAAATTCTGCTAACGAGGGTATCACTAACAACAATGGTGTTAGTGTTTTCGGTTTTGTTGTCTGTCAGTCTGCTGTCTGTGTGCATACTGAACCAGGCTAAGGGGGATTTGCATCAACTTCCACAGAAGCACAGGTAAGAAGGCTTTCTCCTCTCATCCTCCTGGTCCCACCATCAGTGTAAAGAAAAAAAAAAAGTTAAAAAATGTTAAAAAAAAAGTAAATGATATGATTGTCTTTAACACTAAGCCCCCTATCTGTACTATAGTATTAAAATAACAAGGATAAATTTGTGATGTGTAATGTATGTTGCTTCCAGAGGGAGACAGTTGCATTTATTGGTAGTCTGCATTTGGAATGGAAGTCCGTGACTACCATGTGGAGAAACCCATTTGCTCTGGGTGTCACTCCCCAAGAAAAGAAGCAAAACAACAGCTGGTATAGAATAAACAGAGGAAAATTCCACACTTACCATGATTAAATACATTTTATTTGTATTATTTTGAGTGACCATAGATTGCAAATGAACAAGGTCTCAGTGTGCTGATAATGGTCAGCAAACACAGAAGCAAAGGTTCAGGAGCAGACAGGACTGCAGCAGAAGTTACTGAAAGTGGCAAACAAACCAAGACACAAACTGAAGTGTCTGCCTGACTGTTGGTAAATGCTGTAGCCTTTCTCTGTGCCTTGGCTCCTTGCCCCCATTGTTGTCAGTCAGATCTTCAGGAGAAGTAAATATGTTCTGCAAAAGTCTTCATTTGACTTAGCAGAGCACAAGCCACAGTGTTAACTAATGGCTGCCCGGCACATCCAGGCAGGCAGGCTCCAATGGCCCACTGCTGCGTGCAAGGCAGTCGTGTTGATGGGAAGCAGGCAGGAGGCACGCAGCTCTTTACTTAAGCCCTCCCAGAGCCTGTCACTTCAGAGAAAGACAGACGTGGTCAGCAAGGTTTGTTCCTGAAGAAATCCACTTTGGGGGAAAGATGCTGTGACCAAACCACTTCCTTCCTTTAAAAATTTGTACATACAGACCTGTGCCAAAGGCATGCTCACTTTTATCGGGGACATTACTGAACTTACTTAGAGGGACATAAGTTATAACTAAATCATCTACTGGATATGGGCACCACTTTAAATGGAGGAATTGAAAATTGATCTAGTTTAAATGATACAGCTTTTTTTTAAAGTTGAACAGACTTGGGTTTATAGTGTGGCTGGCTGAGGCCTTAAGCTCTGCTGCATTGAAATACTGCTGAAAAATAAAAGTGTCTGAGAAAAAGATAGAAAGCATGATTTATACTTATTATTTGACTTATTTCACCATTTGTTACCAGACAATACATTCTCTGTCTTGTGTGGAATTCAGCCATTGATACGTGGCCAACTGAAAGTTGTGCAAGTTCCTTGAACATCATTCCTGTGGGATCTAATCCCACATTTTTCCCTCAGAAATCATTTCCTCCTTATTAACAGTTGTGCTACACCACACGGCAGCCCACTAGAATGCTGTCTTCCTCAGGTAGAGCAACTTCTACCCAGTGCCAATCTCCTCTGAAATACTCTGTAATGGAACTCTGGCTCCTCTGAGCTTTCCATGCATGACCTAATTATTTTTTCATTACTCTTGGTGACGTGCAAAGAAGTTGCTTGGCCACTGTTGGATCCATTTTTATTACAGAGGAGGAGGCAGAAGCAGAGTAGTGGCCAGATCGCATCAGTTCCTACCAAGACACAGTGATCATTAGCTGGAGAAAAGCAAGAAAGAAGTTGGTTGGTTGAGGAAGCTAAAGCAATCAGAGTTCCTAAAGAAATCAGAGTTCCTTAAAATTTCCCTCACTCTCTCTTTCTCTTGCTTGGGAGGCATGCACAGCCAGTCAACAGAATTAAAATTATGTGTGTGTTCTCAGGTGAATTATGCAGCCATTGCCATAGCTAAACATACACGTGTCTTTGTGTTCGTGGCCATTCAAAACACTCACCTGAGCCTTAACGTCCACTGCACAGAGACCTGAACTGAGTAAGCCATCAGGAGGAGTGGAGATCTGATCCAGTGCTTCCTTTCTCCGTTTGTGCTGCAAGTTCAGCAGTGAATGGTTGTCTTCTTATCAAGCACCCTGACAGTCTGGCTTTCTTGCTGAACAGTTGAGTCTTCAAGAGACCCAAAAAGTTAGCACTTTTTATTTAAAAAAAATATTTTATTTTGCAGTGTCTCTTCCCTGTTTCTCAACTGTGTTTCTTCGGTATTATGTCCTGTACATGCTTCCAAAGGAGCAAATAAATACTTTGTTAGAGTAACACACAGAGACCCCACTCTCCACCGCATACTGTGCAAGTACAGAAATAAGACATGTTCTGCTAGGCTTATGAGGTGAAGGAACAATGATCCGCTTAATCCATTAAGTGGTTCATATTTCTGCTAGTCCCTCAGACACAGCTGAGTACAGTGGACTTCAGCGTTACTGGTTACTTCTCACAGCAATAGCTGGCTATAGCACAGGGTTTGAGGACTGCTTTCCAAAATCCATTTCCCTTTTCACATACTGATTGTGCTATGAGGGGTTTGGGATGTAAACAGCTGTTTGCAGATGACAGTGTTTGGAGAACATCCAATTCTTTTTTTTTCCAGAAGAAAACATGCTCAGAAGAAACATCTACTGCTGTTTAGAAAAATAGAATTACCCGGGAGTTTCAGTTGGTGAAAGTGCTGCTACCAAAATCATCTTGATGTGTATGATTCACCCTTGTGCAGATCCATATGGCTTGGATGAGATATTTCTCCAATCCAAAAAAACTTATGTTGGAGGCTTGACTGACCTTTAAATGGTGCCAAAGCTTTAAGCTTGCTCTGACTAGTGATGAATGTAGTCTCTAACAATAAGTGAGAAAGGATGCTTATGGCAGGGTTGTTTCTACTACACAAGACAACTGAATTGTCTTTGTAGAAGAGGGCCTCACCTAAATATAAGCTAGATGGGAATCTTTTTTCTTTAAGGACTCGTGCAGTGAACTAGCCATAAAACTGTCCCTGCTTCTGTCTTACTTTTGTACTGGGGGCAGGGGTTGTGTTGGAACTGTTTTCTGCAAATCATATTTTCTCCGTGTTTTCCCTTTGAACATGACCCTTCCAATGCTCACTTAATACTGGCAACAGTGCCTGTGCTCCTAATGAGGAATCTGCCCCCGCACAGAGGCACGAGAGGCCTTTGGACAAAGAAAGTTTCCTTCCACATCAAGGACTTCCCAGGGCTGCCGCAATAATCTTTCCAGTTGCCAGCCCTGGCTGTGTGAAATATGTTTATTACTGTAATATGTTTCAGCTCCTGTAGCCAGCTCCTCCTGACAGAAAGTACAAGAGAACAAGTCTTCCCTGTCCCTTCTCCACCAAAAAAAAAAAAGTGTCAGAAACTTCCTCCAGCTGTGGTGACCCAGGATCAGGGAATTGCAAAAGCAAAAAACCTCTGCACTTCAGCTAAATTCTAGTTTATTTTATTATAACTTCCTTCTCCTGCCAATCCACTTCCAGCTCATTTATCTGTCCTACCCACATGTCGCATCCTGTCTGGCATGTAGAGTCCAAGCTTTTTGAGGTCATTTCTATTACTTGCCTACACAGCACCTAGGAGAAAACTTCACAAAGTATCCAAGGCTTGAGCACCAAGCTGTAGCCACACTGTATTCTCTGCTGGGACTTCTTTGGTTGTTTCTTCACAAAGCATATTATTTTTTATTAGGCTTGGAAAGAATTCTCATTTAAAAATAGGGATTTGAGCACCAAAGATCAATGTGCTATTGTAGACTTTTTACCCGAGAGAAACAGTTTATCTGCTGAGTAGGAGTATTAAAGGCTGTAACTAATTGGACAAAAAGGGGTGAAAATAGAAGAACTTCCTAAAAGACGAGGTAGGAAATTACCTCCCTAACTTGGAAGAGACTTTGCAGACTAGTAAGGCTCTGCCCCATTTTGCCTCTCCTTAGAGGCAGCTACAGTCCAGAAAGGTTGAGGTAGGCAGAGCATGAGCCGCTCTGCCGAATGAATTAGCAAATAATTTTGATTAATTCTGCACACAGATAAAAGGGAAAGGACTGAAGCAGGATGGATGGCTGAAGTGCATGCAGGCTGTGAGGGGACAAGGAAACTTGAATGTCAGATAGCAGGACATCAACAGCTGGTTCAGAAAATTGTCTCCTCAAAATAGCAGAGACAAGCATTCCCTTGATCAGTAACAAGGGTTCAGAAATATGGGATGAAAAAATTTATAGCATAATTGCTTTTCCCAATAGTGGTATCTACAATGATCCAAAAGAGTTGATTTATGAAATAAAGCCCCAGTCCCTTTCCTTCCTCAGCTACCCATTGCCTGCCCCCCTAAGCACACACAGCCAGACATTTCAGCAGCACAGATACATCTGACTATAGATATTAGTAGAAAAGCAGATAGAGACTGCTGTAGCTCTGAGAGTTTCAGACTTGTTTCTCTTGATTTCTTCAGTATCATTCATATTTTAGGTTGTTGATTTTCTTTTCCAAGAAAGATGACACAGAGATAGGTTTATTTAAAATAATGAAGCTTAAAAAAGTTAAAAAAAAAAAAAAAAAAGAAGAAAAAAAAACCCAGAAACTAAATTACTGTAGCAGGTAAGGTAGAACTGCACTCTGAAATAGTTTACTTCCTAAATTAAAGAAGAAGAAAAAAATAGTTATACACTCTTTAAGATTCACACTTATGTGATAAGTTTGTAGACTAAAGTACTGACTAAAGACAAGAAAGATGACTGCTAGTGGTGCTCTGCAAAGTTCTGCTTGCCCTTGCCCATTTATAAAATGCCATTTAAGAAAGGCATTGTGCTGTGGATATCAATGTATTAAATTAAATATGAGGCATATATATAAACAGACCCATGATATTTTTATGAGATAAGGACTATGTTGCATTATCTTCAATTTTCATTAAATCATAACCCATTCTCAAAATTCAAATGAAAAAGCAAATTGCTCAGCTGACAACCTGTTTCTCTCTTCCAATACCACTTTCAGTAACAAAAACTGCTTTGTGGCAAGGCATATGTGTAAAACGTACCTGTACATTTGATTCACCTCACTGCATGACAATGTGAAATTTGGCTTTTGTTGCCCTCATATTTAATGGGTACGGGTGCCATTTGGTGCAACAGACACAGCAGAGCAAAGCGGTCTATAGAAAATAAAAAGTATGCAACTTCAAGTCTCTGACAGGGAAAATTATCTCAGTGCAGAGATCAGAGGAAGACGGAAGCAGAGGCATCTTTTCACCATAATGAGCAACAAAAAAAACTTCACAGGCCTCTCCCATAGCTTTACTTAAGAAGCCTCTGATCCACCTTTCCTTGTAATAGACTTCATTACTCCTTTTGTCTGCACAGTAGCCCCCTGCAGCACTGTCTCCACTTCCCACCAAATACAGATATATTCAAAATACTTGGTGTTCCTATAGGCATTGAGTGTGCAAGACAGAACGCCAGTAATGGCTGAGCATATGCTAGCAGAGCTTGGTCCAACAAGGCATGATTCCGCCCATGGCAGCTGGCTGCTCTAGTAAACTCTCCTGGGCTCATGAAATAACTGACATGAAAGTGATGTTTGGAGCAAGAAACGGAACTCATTTTTCAATTGACATTAAAGAGGAAATCATTTTAGTGTCAGTTGATACTGCCCAGGCACATTTTCAGTAATTAAGGCTCAGAAAAGCAATGGAAATACCTACGAGGTGTGTTAAGAATGAAGCCAGAAGCAATGTGTGAGAAGTGCCAGCTGAAGGAGTCCCTGCACTGAATGCTACACGTAATGGGAAACCTTACGGAATTCAGCCACAGAGGGAACAAGAGCAGCCCAGGAGAAGAAAGCATAGAGGCACTTAGCTTATGCCTTTGGGTAGCATACAAGGACACAGGAAAGACAGTGGTGATTTCAGAAGTGTGATGCATGTATGAGTGGAAGGTATTCTTGTCGCTTCAAGGTACTGAGGAATAAATGTTACTGTATATCCTCTCTTGCCTCAGCTTTGAAACACTTCTGATCCCATTCCTTCCCTCCCCGTTGGCTAATACAGCATTCATATGTGACTTTGGGTTTTTTGAGGCTTTTTTTGTTATTTTGTATGCTTTCATTATGTTAGATTTCACTTCTACATCCTGTTACAGCATTTGAAGGTATTCTTGAGAATTTTTGTCTTACTTTTTCTGTATTATATTTTGCAATATTATAATCGCTTTTCATTATGCACAAAATCAGATGATATTCCTACATTTTTACAACCAAAAACCACTGAAAGAAGAGTCAGCTTGTCCCATGGGGTAAACATATTTTTTAATATGGAATCCCAAATCCCTGAAGGATTTTTCTGCTATATCTCTGACTGTTCTCTAGGCCCCAGGTGAAATGACAGTGATTCCCGTCACGTGGCCCTAGGTAGAGGTGAATATCTAAACTTGCAAGAAAGACAGATACTACCAAATCTCAAAGTGTATATTCTTTGCCATTGATTGCCTAAATACTTTCCAGATTATCAGATGTTACCAGCCCTCGCTTTCGACCCCGCTTTTTTTTCTAAATTGGTGCCACTGCCTTTGAGCAGAACTTACTGTTGAGTGAGGACGTGCAGCAGCACCCCAGAGAAAAGAGCGCATTGCAAGTGCAGGTGATGATACTCCTTTGTGAACCTGCAAAGAAATCACTGAGGCTAAAGAGCAACCCCTTTCCCCGATCCCCAAAATCATGAAACCTTCCCATTTACTCTCAGCTTCTTCAGTCAGACATCAGTTCAGGTAAGTGTTCACAAACAAATTGTCTCCAATTTACTTTTTCAAGGTTTTATGAGGAAATGAATCTGCTCCCTTGTTAGAATCCAATTCTATTTTATGTTCTGGTTTTCTTATAGCCACTAAAAGTCCAGTCCCACTTCCATCATAGAGAAAAACATTCCCAAGAACTACAAAGGTAGCACAAGCATGTTCACAGTTTTCTAGTGTGTTTATGTTAAGATCTGCTTTTCATAAATCTTTGCTATTTTCCTGATGTAATTCTTTATCACAGAACACACTGCTCTCTTACTTATTCTTGACAGATCCTGTATAAATTTATGGTTCTGCATCAATAACACGAGTCATTAATAATAGTAATAATGTACAGCACAGGGCTTTCTGGGCATTCACCACTGAACTTGCTGAACTGTCCTACAAATGAACAACACACACACACCAGTAATTATTTCTGGGTTTACACAGAAAACAAGGAGTTTGGTTAGAAAAACTGGGAGAAAAAAAAGATAATTTTCTCCTAGTGGATTTTGAGGAACGGGGGTAGAGAAGAATCTCAGTTACAGGAAGGCAGAAAGGGGGATCTGTAGTTATTGGAAAACGGTTTAATTTCTGTAGTAAATAAAAGTTTGTTTTTGAACAACTCTTAGTCAGTCAAAACTATTGACAAAGATTTTGTTAAAAATGTGCAAAAATTGCTCCCCAAAATAGCCATTGGTTTTGTTTAGCTTCCATTCTTCTGACAACTACATTAGCCAGTAAGCACAACTTCCCTATATTCATTGCTTATTTACATAAAGGAAAAGCAGGAAAAAAGTAATCTAACAGATCAGAGCAATGGACAGTAAATCCAATTCCGTACTCAGTAAAGTCAATAAGAATTATTCTGCTGAGTTCACTGGACACAAGAAGCAGCCTGTGATTCAGACAGCGCAATATAAGCAATGAGAAACAAAGGAACACAAGAGCAAAAAAGCAAGAATTGCAGAAATATGGCAATAGCAGAAACAGAAGTCATACATTTTAACTCCTTTTTTGGGTTTGTTTTGTTTTTTAATGAGCTTTGGGAACACATTTTGACAATGCTGAGTTTAATTTGTCAGCTATTAAAGATGATTTAACCGCAACTCAAGCCCTAAAATTTTAACCAAAATTTTTCTCCCTCTTTACCAAAAAAAATCTGTCAGTGGATTAGGATGTTATTTTAGCAGAGATGGGAATGTTATATTGTCATATCACTTTTATTCCCCACTGCCTTTCCATGTACATTATGGAGAGGTTTTGATGACTGTCAGGGAGGTGGATGAAGCCTTGTAAGAGTCTGAGAAGGAAGTGGGGAAGTGATAGACAACCAATGAATGGGCAAAGGGTAAAGAGAGCCTGAGGAAAGAAAAAGAAGGAAGAAGAAGTGAAGGTGTCACATTTGCCTCAGTTGCAGAGCTAATTATTAGCTGGTATGTGGGCACATAGTTGTGCTTGTTCAACTATATACTTACAGCCTCTGCTTTCCAGAGTATTTTCTTTGTGAGACACAGAACCTTTGACAAACTTCCCAGCCTCTTTTGAAACGTCCCTGAGTATTATTGAACTGACTCGTTTCAGGATCTTAATCTGAAAATAAGAAAGCTAAAATAGGTCAAGCTACCTTTAAAAGAACATGAACAAGATACAGTGTTGCTACTCTTCCTGATGAACATTTCAACTTAGTTTTTGTTTCTCTGAAAATCTGGCTTTGCTGACTTTACTTCTGCCATGGAAGACTTAACAGTGTTATGCCTGACCCTTAGTCCTCAGTGTAACTGTAAATACACAGTTACACATATGTAGTAACTATCTATAAAAAAATATTCCCAAATGATTGAATTTTGTGTAACCTAGTGAAGAATTAGACCCTACTCTTGTTGGGCGGGCTCCCTTGGGCCTTGGTCTGTTCTGGTGGGAGTGCTGTCCTTGAAGATAGTAAAAAGTAACTAGTCCATTTATACTTTTTTTTTTTCTTCAAAAACTAAAGGGAATTTTGAGAAAGCCAGCCCAAATTCTTCAAAGACTGCCTCCCGCTGTCAATATGACAAACATTACTCCCAAGTAGTCTTTAGAATAAATGATTGCTTCTTGTCTAGAAGCACATTTCTATCCCAGGAACTGCATCTACTGAGAGAAATGGGGACAATTCATGCCAAATGAAGTTGATGGGGCATCAGAAAAAAAAAAAAAAAAGAGTTTGTATTCATGTAAATATTCACTCACTGTAAAAAATATTCACTATGAGATGCAGACATTGAAGATGTTGAAGATGTTTGCTGTTCCAGTAAATCTGCAAGACTTCAACCCATCTACCTCAGACAGAATCAGGGATGGAGACACTTAGAAATGTGAGGGAGTCTTTACATTTTTCCAGAACCCATTTAAGCTTTTTTGGTTTTAAAAGCTTATCAATGACTGTTGATCCATATCAATGAGCGTGACAGTCTGGGACAGTCAAGGTAAGAAGATTTAGGTTTTGAGACAGCCTGTGACTAATTGTTTTTTGATGAGCACTGCAGCTTCTATAAATCATATGGATCAGACCCTCCTACTTTTGGGGTTTTATTCACCCCTTCCTTATTTTAAGCATACCTGCATTTGTAGTTTTTAAAATACCAGTAGAGCTGCTGCTGACTTCTTTCCACCAGATGGCACTGGAGACTGCAATCCATAGCCACTATCTATATGTGTGTGTCTATATATATTTGTATAAATGTATGTGCCTATTGACACAGGCATAGGCGGAGATTTGTTGGTGCGAATGTGTGAGTGCAAGACACCTGCAAACCTCATCAACTTTACTTGCCTCTTATCCTACCACCAAAGGAAAAGAAAGACCAACCAACACCTGGTGTTGAGACCACTCTGAAAATAGTGCTTCTATATTTGACACCATGCATGGTAGCAGCACTCTGTACTATTCAACATAAAGGTGATAAAAGATACATATTATGAATTTTTACTTTCTAGCACAATTTATGGTAGCCATCTTCTTCTGAATTGCGATACCCGCTGCATGGTCCTTCTTAAATTTAGTTCAGCCGTTGAAGGATTATTCCATGGAATCCAAATCTGAAATCTTTTCAATACAAAAATTCATATTACAACACAGGATGTCTATCCAATGCCTTAGTAAGAAATGGAAGTGGAACACTTTTTCTGTCCTAACTGGTTACCTTCCTTATCTTAATTTGACTATTTGATAGTTTGATCAAACGTCTTAACTGTAAGAATACTATAGAGATCTGGAAGATGAGCAGAAATTAATAATGCACACAGGAAAATAATTTTTAAAGAAATTGGCAAATAACACTCATAAAACATTCATTATATTGTCAGTTATATATTCAAAACAAACTTGACACATTTGATTGCTACTTAGTGTTCCCATTTTTTGTCTTAATTAATTCTCAGTTGTTTCAGTTTCCTTTAGAAACAAAAGCTTTCTTTGATCTGAAGAGTCTTCAGAGGGATTTGCCAGCTGACTGCTTAATGTCTGAGGTCTTGCCTTCATAGACATGTGAAATACTACTATTGGATTTGAGGACAACTGCATTTAATTGTTACTGTAAAGGTCTTGCTGGAAAGGTGCTATTCCATTGCTGCAATGTAGATTAAAGTTATGTGACTATCTTTTGCAAGCAGTTTATCAGATCCATAAAGTCCTTTTGGGCCTGATTAATTTCCAAACAATTTTAATTTCTGACATTTTCATAATTCAAAAGTATTTCTTTCCATGTTTTAAAGAGCTATCTTAGCTTGTAGTATTATCACTACTTTGTGGAACTTCTTGTCATCTATCTCAGCAATAAGAGGCATGAGAGAAATGATACCATCTTAGGTAGTCTATATGGAAGAAAAAAATAGTGTTTGTTGTATTTTTTCTTCATCTCTCAGTTTTTAGCTGTTCTTTCACTCCATCCTGATTAGGTGCCACAACTATGAAACTGCCCTCCTCTCACCCTATGCCTTTAAAGCATTAATTTCAAACCCTTTCCGAAATGGTCAGGTTGCTGCCAGTTCCTGCTGAAGACATCTTCTGACAGTCTTATCTGGGACCCTAAGCAACCCGGAGTGCATCAAAAACTTGCATGGGAGCCAGCAAGAAAAAAAAGGCATTGCTGATCTATGATAAGTGTCTGGGAACCAGCAGCAAAGGAAAGGAATAGTGATTGAGTTGCTGGCAAACTAATAATGACAAAAAGCAAGCTGAGTCTCCATTTGGGTACCCCCAACGGTAGCCTAGAGAGAGGGAGAAGAACCGTAATTCCTAGGATCATTAAAGCTGGACAAGAATTTTATGAGATAGGATAGCTGCTCTGCATTCAGAAGGCTGCAATTTTGGCTCATAACATACCGGTGTCTCTGCTCCACATAGTACAATGCAGAATGGGTTCCTGGTGCGAGATGTTGAGTTTGGTAACCATGCTGTAGTTGTTAAGCTCCAGGTTGAGCCTGCCTCACATGATAGGCATGCTATATAAGCTGCAGCATGTGTAGGAGACAATAAATCATGCTGTTTGGAAATACTGCAATAATCAATGACCAAGAAAAACAGATAGTTGGCTAGGGAGAGGTATGGAAATAGGTCTTAGCTTGGTACAAAGGATGGACTGCAATGCTTGTTAATTGTTTTTTTCAGTCATCAATTTCTTAAAAGCATACCGTAAAGTACATTTTAATGCCTCATCCTTTAATTCTCTTCTGTTTCCTTCTCTCCACTCCTCGTAAATGCATTGGCTTGTGGGCTTGATGGTACTTAATTTGTACATTTTTGCTTAATTTGATGAGCTGTAAGTGCTCCTTTAGCCTACTGTGAGCGTTCAATAATCCAAAGTGGCTGTGAAGTATATAAGTCCTGTTACTGCTTTATAGTGCCTGATTAAAACAGAAACAGTGTATTATGAAATCCCACTTAAATGTCTTTGTTGGATCACAGCTATCCATCATAACTTGGAGGTTAAAACTGTCTTGGCTTGCTGGTCTATTTTTTTTCTTTCACTATCAGTCTACATTAATAAGTGTGATTAAATTAAAGCAGTAGCCTCCTCATGGATCTCCAGGTGTTTTCTATTAACATCCAATTTTACATTTCATTTTCAGTAATGTCCCCATCCCCTCTCCTGTGCCCGGCCAGTCCAGAGCTCTGTCTCAAACTGTGTTGGGAAAAGTTCCTCAGTTTCCCCATGTGGAAAAATGGGAATTAGGGTATTTTCTCAGCACCTGTTTGAACACATAATTGACAATGTTTGCAAAGTATTTTGGACCTTCAGGCAGTTCTTTTTTACAGGAAAAAAACTCGACCTGTTTTCTTTTTTTATGTAAGGGTGCAACACCAATCCTTTTCTCAATTTGTCCATATGACTTGTAATTGACAATGTTTTCTTCTGCCCTCTTCCTCTAAGTCCCTTCCCCAGATTCCCAGATGCAGAAGCAGCCCAGCTAGAGGTGTGACTGCTCAGACCTGCCACTCTGACAAAAAAATGCGCACTTGCAAACTGCTGAGCATAGCATGATAATACCATCCTATGTATGATATATCAGGAAAGATTTCTACATGCATTACCTGCAGTTTTGTTTCCTAGATAAGGTCTCTGTACTCCTCCTCCTTCCCCCTGCTATGCTTGTCTTTCTTTTTTTTTGCTTTTCACAGGGTTCTTAATATCAGAATGCTCTAACCTACTTTTATTAAGAGGTTAAATGAAGCCCAAATGCTCCAGAACAGTGTTCTGTCTCATCAACCTCCCCTCCAGGCTGTGTTCTGTAATTTCTCCCGCTGTGCTGAATTGATGCTCCGCTCCCTGTGTGAAATAAGCAGTGGCTTCCTGAGAGGAGACACGCTGCCTTCTGAAGTGCCCATTCAGCACCACAGAGGACAAACTGTCTGGCAACAGGGGTGTGATTCAAGGGCTGCGATATATGGAAAAGAACAAAAGGAGGGAGGTGCAAGGGAAAGAGGCCAGAAAACAGAATGAGGAGATATATAGAAGAAATGGGGGAGATGCTTATGTTAGGGAACAAAGGCTATTGAGCTATGAATAATAAAATTGCTGGTACTGCGAGGGAACACCCAAAACAGAGCAAGTTCTTTCAGAGAGATAAAACATGCCAGCTGGGCTTACTCATGCCAGGTAGCACTCTGATGTGAAAATAGGTCCCTTGAAAACAGTACTACATCACATATCTTTTTGTATATATTGCATACCACTGGTGTATATCTTTTATTTTAAATGAAGATTGATTATATTGAATGATAGAGTACCTAAAAAACCCCCCAAAAAACAGGAAGGTGCCCTTCTCTCCCCTCCTCCTAATGGTAGGACTGATGCTTTCCCCTCAAAGAATTGCCTTGATTTATTTCCATTTTATATAATATTATAACATATTAAATAGAATATTGTAATATATTAAACTTTACTCCCTTTTAAAAATATAAATTCTAAGTTTTCCTGGCCATTAAGATTAATGTCTAATACCTCTTTGCCAACCCTCTTTCTCATTCCACTAAGTCCTGTCAGGAAAATATTTTGGAGAGTCAGATCATGTTGATCATGCAGCTGGAACATGTACAAGGGGACTGTACTTAGAGAGCCCATTGGAGTGCTGCATAGGAGTTGGAATAGGAAGTCTGGAGAGACGGAAAAAGTTTTGTGTTATTGCAAGTAATGATTTTCACATCAGCATGCCTGAGGAACATGTGTCTAAGCACAAGAGCCAGCACAGGCAGTCCCTGCCACCCATGCTCTACTGCACATGTCCGGTTAATGACTGCAGTTGTGAGTAGTATGACTTCATGACTCCTGCTGGCCAGGGGAGGGGCTGTGTCTCGTTTCTGTCACAGTTTCAGCAGCCTTGGCCTTTCACAACATAAATACCATTGCTTTTGCTCCTCGCCAAGGTAAGTTTGCTTGGGCAGGAGCAGCTCTGGTCCTTGCTGCTTCTACATTAATCTACAGCAGCTCCCCTATCTCAGCCCACTGATCTCTGAACCCAAGGTAGATCCTTTGCTGGGAGAATCAGTTTCAAGTAGGGAACCTCTTCGAAAAGGGGGATTTTATGAACCAATATAGGACTTTTTTCTTTTTTTTTAATTTAGAAGTGAAAAAACCCCCAAACCCCGGGCTTGTGTCTTCTTTATGTATCTTTTGAAATTGTGTCATTTGCAATAATTTATGGAAAAGAAAGCTGGGTTGTTAGGAAGTAAGACTAACCTCTGAAAAATCTACCTATAAATTATGAAAAACGCCCACTGAAGTATAAGAAGTACAATAACATGTTCCTGACTTTGGGAGTTACTACCAAACTACACCTGAACGTTCTGCCAGCTACAGCACACTGTAGATAACAGCCAGCCTAGCTGGCTGCTCATGGACTCCCATTACCACCATTCCTGGGTGGCAGCTGCCATCCGAGCAGCCCCACAAGCTCAGCTTGAAACAGATAACGCCCAAGTGCTTAAGCCCTTCCCTGGCAGCATGAGTGCTGGGCAGGACACCCTGCATGCCCAGCAGCAGCACTGAGCGTGCACCCTTGCCTCTTCCAAAAGGTTCTGGGTGATGCCCAGCCCAGTAGCTGTCTCTGTTTCCGTCTTTCAGTGAAATGCTTCATGTGTACAGTAAATCCCAGGCACACAGGTGGCACCCATGTGCTGTCCCTCATCATGAGTTGGTGCTGAGTGTGAACACCAGTGTGGGCAGGGAGGTGGAAAAGGGGATGCAGCTCCACCCTTTGGAGCTGTGCGGAGATTGGCGGCCATCTCTTGCTGTTAGGGCAGCTTCTGATGGCTTCTTGTCTTGCTGGGAGAAGATAAGCACCTGGGCTGGGCTGAATTTCACCCAGGTTTTGAGGATCAGTGCATATGGCAGGAAAAGCTGAGTCATCTGCCTTTTCCAGAAGGCTAATTAGAATTGCTTGCAGCTGATGAAGAGAGTTATCAGGCATGTGAAGTTATATATGAAACCTTTTACCTAGCCCTGGGTGCAGCCTCAGGAGAGCCTTGTTGTGTGGTACTCTGTCTGAGGGTCATCGTTCAACTCCAAGCAATGCAGCAAGGCAGATGAGAAAGGAAACTGTAAGTAGTAACTGCTGCTTTGGTGGCTTATGTGTGATCCAACTCATTTGGTAAGGTGGAGTTAGCTTGTAATTCTTCAAAGGTAGTTCATTATCATAGTCAGCAGTTTCTTTAGTATTCTAGACATACGGGCTCATGTTTGCTGTTGCTCCAGCCTTACTGTTTTAGGCTCTACATGTGCCCTTTATTTTGTTATGAAATTTCTACTTTTAGCTCCTTTCCTTTTAAATGTTGTCAGCACTGAGGTCTCAGGCTGCGAGGTGTAATTGTGCTGTGACTGCAGCCCTTAGACATATGCAGTTGATGGCATGTGATATTTTCCCTTCATCTTCCAGGAGCTGCAGAGTAGCTTTGCTGTTCTTTTTGCCCTTCTTCATTGCTCTCGAGCTCTGGAGTGTCTCTGTAAGGAGCACATTTACTGATGATATGTGTGAATTTCAGTGCGAGCTAAAATCGTGGAGAAAATGATCAAGAAACATCTGGGAAATCACTGCCCACCATCTTTGCATGCTAGGCTGCTTTGTGAATGCTAATACCTGTAAGCAAGTCAGCCCAATAGCTAGGTAATTTCTGTTAATCACCATTAAAATTCAGGATTTTTCTGTGCAAGGGTAGGAAACTTGCTTAGAACAGGAAGGACGTGTTCTGTCTCTGTTGTTAACTCTTTGAGGGACTTCTTGTTTCTGTGCCTTTCTGTGACTTAGATTTCCCATTTCTAAAGTGGTTGCATCTGTTGCTCTCCCTAAAATGTATGGTATCCGGCGTATTCAATAAAAAAGCTTTGACTTTGCATATATATTAAGAGCTTCCTTAGCACACCTGCAAGCAAGCTGATCTATGCAATTTACACTGTATGTTTCCTCGGTGTGATTGCAACCCTGGCCTTTTGTGTGCAACTGCTCACCCCATAGAAGTGCTTGCTAGACAAGTGACACTCAGAGCTTCTGTACAGTCCTTTTGAAAATGTAGCCCCCTGTGTTTTCCTTGAACACTTGAAGACTGTCTCGTTGTTATTTCCTAAATGATGTGATGCTGCTTGGCCACTTGAAGCGGCAGAGTGCTATCAAGCACAAAAGACTTTGCGGATTTTTCTTTTGTTTTAACTAAATTCCTTAAGAAGAGCAGGAAGGAGGCAGCTTTGTGAGGTGAGTAAATGACTGCTAGCCCAGTTGTGGGTATGAGGAAATAAGGCTGTACGCACAAACACATGCAGGGTAATAGTCTACTTCAACAGTAGGTTCCCTTGCTAATTTGGAAAGTTATTCTAGCTCTGGCTTGATTCTGTTTCAACCTCAAGCTGTGAATAAGGAGGGCTTTTAAGCTGTCATTTTGTTAAAGCCAGCTTTTAAAATGCAAGAGGCATCAATTACCAAAGAAAACAAACCTATGGAAATAAAGCTCTTCTCCTTGATACGTTAATCAATACTGACAGCCAATGTGACAAGATTTTACATTTATTTATTTTAATTTTTTTGTTTGGATCAGGGTTTTCTTTTTCTTTTTGTTTATTGCAATTTTAGTGGAGGGCTTAATGACAACATGAGTATGCAGCAGATGATTTCAGGTAGAGTCAAAATGGAGGTAATGAGTTAACTAACTTCAGAATGTAATATTGCTGGATTTGTATTTACATTTTTCAGTACACGGGGGAACCATTTCTGGAGCTAAAATAAGGTGTTATTTTGTCTTTTTTCATGGTATTTTTTCCAATCAGGAAATGAAATCATATTAAAGCAGTGCATTTCAACCCAATGTATGACTACCTGATGCATTACAGAAGCCTGGCAGAAAAGCCAACCCAGTTTTTAACCAAAAACTTAAAATCAAACGGAGGAAATTTCTGAATAGTGAATTGATTTTTTTAGAACCATCTCTTAAGATCTAAAAGACACAACTTGAAATGTAACTTTCTCAGAAATAACTGATAATGAATTATTTCGTAACTGCATAGGGCAAGGCCAATAATTACTCCCTGGTAACAGAAACCATACATTCAACTGGTATAAACTACCACCATTTCATTAACAGTAGCAAAGTGTGCCAGATAGTCAGTTGAGATTCTTGGCCTATAACTAGCTAAACTATTAGCTGCGTGGTTGTACATTAGTATTTCTTAATGAATGATCTGACAACTAAACACAGACGTTAAGAGTATAGCCTGTCTTTCCTTTTTATTTCAGACAAAGAAGTGTTATTTTATATCTGCTTTCCTGCTTGTAGACTTCTAATGCTTCATTGGAACTTACACTGAAAACAGGCATTCAGGCCTGCTGCCTTTGTGTAGTCAATGAAGTGAGTGGAAGCAGTACGCCCATGTCTGAGGATAAATAATTCCCCATGTTTACTTAATACACATGTATTGCATTGTAATGTCAATGTATTCAATAGGCTATGCTTCCTAGAAATAAAACACATGGTAAAACATGATCAGCATATGTTCCGAGATGAAATTATGATATATGACTGCCTTTGAATCACAAAGATGGTGCAATATTTTTATAGGACTGTCATTTTAATATAAAACCAATTTTTATACAAAATAGATGATGCACATTTTTTCTACCTACTTTAGACCTATTAAGGAAGAGGAACATATTAATAAATTCATCCTCTGAACCAGTATCTAGCACATTTCCCACTAAAATTAATTTTCAGCCATATTTATTTTTCTTAAAACCATACAAGAGTCTGTTGTATCAGAGTTTGAAAGCATATATAGACATCTCATTTTTTCAGACCAATGTGAAGTAATAAGCATTAGTTCTATGCCCACCCCTTTTTAATAGTGTGTGTTTTTGAGGGTACTGTATGGGAGGAGATGAATGAGTGATGTTAGGTTTGTGTGTGTGCAGCTGTGAAAAGCTTGATTTATTTTTTTTTTGTGTTGTACTTGTTTTATGGGAGTCTTTCCCATAGAAATAATGAGCAAACCAGGAAGCATAAATGGAGCTGTCTGTTATAATCCTGAACTGGAATGCTGAAAACAATAAATCAGTTGCAGCTGAGTTAATGAAGCCTGAGTTCCTATGGATTTGGATCTTGCATCCTCTTCACTTCCCTACCTCCCCATCAGTCTCCTGTTGCAATGCTGACATGTCTCCCTGTTTCCCCAGTTGCGTTCTTCTTATCCCCTTGTAAAAACCCTCTAATCTATCCCCAGTTTAGCTCTTCAGATCTGGAAGTCCATTACACTGTGGGTGGGTCAGAGGTACATGTGGTCTTACTGGCTGCCTGGCAGATGAGTGCCTAATGGCAAACCTGTCTACGCTAACCAGCCTTTCCATGCTTCTTCAGTGGTGTCCATCTTCCTGCCTGAACCTCCCTTTTGCCCCTTTAATGGAAAAAAAAAGTGTATGAAAAAATTACACTGTTACTTTGAGACCTCTGGCTCACTCTAGGATTTGGTAAAGTTAGCTAACAGGTTCATAAATTATCAGCTGTAGCCTGTTAAACAACAAAGTTACCTTGTTTTCCAAAAAAATCTGAACAGGCAGAAAATAATAGGAAAAAAGAAAAAATATTTTTTTTAAAAAAAGATTATTTTCAATCACTCTTGGTTCTTGGGGGGGTTGGTGTGGATTTTGCTGTTTGTTTTCTTTGGTGTTTCCGGAGTTTCTTGGCTGAGTGGGGTGGTTTTAATTGGGGTTTTTGAATTGGTATTTTTGGTTGTTTCGGGTTTTTTTCACAAGTTGAAAATATTTACTTACACCAGAGTGTAAGGAAGCAACCCCTGCAAGTGCATGGTGTATTCCTAGATGTATTTGTCTTAGTAGAAAAGTGTGGGTTTTAATTATTTTTTTTCAGGAGGGTGGTACAATGAAGCCACTGAGGGGAGAGGTGACAAGGTATCACTCCAAGATGAAGGTGCTCAAATCACACTTGATGGTACTGTTGCTGCAGGAGGAGGGCAGGAATATGGGGCATCAGAACTTGCTGCAGCACTGTTCTGAGGTCAAGAGAGAAGACAGGTCTCTGCACATTTGAAATTTTAACTTAATGCTACTGTTCTTGTTTCAGCACACAGTTAATACCAGAAAAGCAGTGTGGAATACCTGTCACAAATCTGGCATCTTTTAATTTTGGGTAACTGAGACTGTGTTTACAGTGTAAGGCAGAGGAGCATGTCCTGGATGCTCCTGAGTACATAGGTTGAACACGAGTGTAAACAGATGCTCTTCTGCTATCTCAGCCAATTTGCTGGTGTTCAGGACTGTTGAGCATCCCCAATATACTTTGGCTGCCACTCAGACTTAACCTGTGCACACTTGAACTTTGGGTATTGGATAGCTACTGGGGGAGAAAGGAGACAAGGAGGGAACTCGTGGAATTTGAAGTAACCTTGGAGTGTGTCGAGGGCCATGAAAGTAAAGCTCGAGAGATGCTTCAGTACTTAGCTGATGTATAAAATGTGAATATTGAAACAGGCTGAAAAAGCATTGGCATGTCAGACTGAACAAACGATAAGAAAAACAACACACAAACAAGGCCCTCCATCAGATCAGTGCCTATTATGACTCTAAGCCACACTTAGGAGCAGTTTGTAGATGAGAGCTAGGCACGTCTCACAGGCTGCATAGCTGCAGGCTTCTCTCTTTCAGCTCTCAGTCTGTCTTCTGAGATCATCTGAAAATTACAACTGGCATCATACTAGGCAGGAATTAAAGGATAAATAGTTTCTACAGGTAAAATGTGACTGGTTAAAACTACCTCAGTTGCCACAAAATAAGGTGATGTGGAGATGATCTGTCTGGGCTGCATTAAGACAGTACATCAATGCACTTACAATGTGTCTAACTTTAAGTCATACGTTTAATGAGGCAATCTGAAATGGACTTTTAAGTTCGTATCTAAACTGAAGCATGGCTTCAGGCTTAAGTGCCAGTCTAAATCAGAATCTCTTGGAGGTTCGGAAAGCTGAAATACATATTTTTAGGATAAAACTGGATTTGGATATAATTATTCTCTTCTTTCTCAAGGTCCTACTCTTACAAACTCTTCCTTGCTTGCAGCAGTTCCTCTTTGAAGCGGATCTTTCAGCTTCTGAATTTCCTTCTAGTAAGTAGTGGAATATAAGCCTAATGTGATACTGTTCTAATTGCTTGCTCAAACAGACAATTGAAGTAAACATTGTACAATGAAATTGCATTGCAGCAGAAATACAAGGTGTGTAGTGATGGGGAATCAGCCTCTGAAAGTATCAGTCACTTCAATGTGAAATTTCTTCAGCAGAGTGAAATAGCTTGGGACAGAGTGGGAAGGAGCAGGAGAGGATCAGAGACTGTAGTGGTGTGCTTTTTCTCCCCTTTCCTCTCCCCTCTCCCAGGTATTTCACTGATTACAGTCAGGGCTTTTTTCTTATTGCTCATTTCTGCTTGTATTTTTACCTGCAATTACCTTTTTAAAAGATGTTGCCGACAGCTTCATTATTTCAGTCCCCTAAGCACTGCTGAAGAGCGCAGAAAAAAAAGTTTTCTGATGCATGCTGACTACTAATAATCTTAGCCAGGACTGAAGACTAACCAGTACAAATAGCTATCATTTATAGCACCAATATATTGTCTTTCCTGGTGAAAATGTGGGATATGAATGCATTTGACTGCTGGCTATAGCATACACACATATATAACTTGCATATCTAAGTAAGATATTAAGCTATCTTTGCAAAAAAAAGGCAAAATGAAACAGAAATACCTCCTCTTCTTTAAGTAACTCAGAATACTAATACTATCTTTGAAAAATACAGGCAAAAACCTCTCATGTTTGCAACACTAACATTCTTTTTTACTGAGTCAGTGTTGAGTTGTACTGCCCTACCATCTCACCTTAAGACAGCAGTAAATCTTGCTTGGCTAGTGAGACAATATCATCTAAAAATAGCCTGTCTGAATAGGAAATGCATACAGCTCTGTTCTTGCAGCCTGCCTGTGAGACTTATGTCAACCTCTATTAGATTCCAAATATTTGAGTAATTTCTTAGATGAAAGGGTGAATGCCCTTGCTTATATTTGGTGTGTCTTTTTGTGGGGGCAGAAGTGGCCCAAGATTTAATAAGTAGACTTGGCCCAAAGCAAAATTGTTTGGAGTGATAGACAAAAGAATCCATTTTGTGCTGAAATGATGCCATTAAGACAATTCACAAAGCAGATGTAATGCACAGGTATTTCTAGATCCTGCTGAAAATGTAATTGCAAATTCTTCTGCAATGCTATGACTTTCTTGAAAGAGTTGTCCTGCTCTATCTCTGTACTATTGATCTGTGTTTCTATCCTTTTGGTCAGATAGAGAGAACTTAAATTGGAGATGGCTAGTAAGGGATTTAACAAAAGAGGTGCTTCAAGATTTTCACTGTGGGTCTTGATGGCATAGAAAAGGAGATTTAACCTAGCAATGTCAGCTATTATACATTGTTGGGTTTGTGTTATCCTTCAGATGCTAAGCTAGATTTTAGAGAGAAAAGCAGTGTGACTAGCAATTCTATCATGTTTATCAGGTTACAGTAATCTTGCCCACACTGTAGAAAAGTATTGTGAGTAATGCAGTGCTTGAGAACTTCCAAGTTACTTTTAAAATATACTACGTCAATACAGATTTTTGGCTTTTTATAGCAAAAATTCAGAGATAACATACTTTGGTCACTTCTGTATAGCAGGTGTTTATCTATACCATGTTTCTTTACTAAACTGCAGCAGTACTTATTTATCAGCTTTGTGAAAATAAAAGGTGGATTAACCTGGGTATAGTACTGCACAAACAGATTATTCCTGTTACCTCTGCATCAAACATCAGCAAGCTGATGGATTTGCATGGTAGTGTGCTGTGCCATGTAAGTCAACTGGGTCTCTTGTTCTAGTTCAGGGCTTGGTGCCACAATGCCTAGTGGGTACAACTCGGGTAAGACCTGAAGTAATAACTTAACCTGTTTGAGCTGAAGAGGGTGTTGTGACTCTGTGCTGGTTTATGGAAACACACATATTATATTGTTCTGATTTCCATTTGGCATGAAAAGACAGAATGAAATCCAACAAAATATGGTGAATTAAGTTCGTGCAATAGCTAGCTCTAGGTATTAAGCTGCTTCATAGGTGGAAAGTGCAAGATGTAGAGGCAGAAGTCCTGGACTTTTTTGAACCTAACAAAAGTAGGTTGCTTGTTTTCTAAGCCACACTATATCTGAGTGCAGAAGACGCATTACTAATGTGTGCTACTGTATCATACACTACTATAGTGATATACATTACTAATTAGCATTACTAATTAGGAACATGGAAAAGTCTGTTGCTTGTAAGCTAAGTGCTAAGCCATTGGATGATGGTGCTTCTTAAACGGCATTAAACTGTTGCAATGTTTCGTAATAGTACAAGTGTCTGTTCAATACTTCTCACTGCTTGAAGAGTGGAAGTAGGCCAGTAGTATTTCTTCTTATAATATATTTTTAAGAAAGCACCTTCCTCTGACACTCAGACAGATTTGGTATTGTAAATCTGAAAGCACATTGCCAATTAACAATCTATCTCATATTTATCTTGCATAATACAAATTATAATCTTTTCCAAAACATGGTATAGTTCAGCTTTTCATCCTTTACGATACAGTTGACCCCTTAATGAAGATAATGATATATAAACTAGATGTCCTCAGTATGCATGTTACAAAACCAAGCCCTTTTTCCCACCACCCCCAATAGCTTTAGAAACTAAAAATGTAATGTCTCTTTTCCCCATAGGTTGTGTTGTGGGCTTTTTTATATTTTGTTTTGTAATTCTCTTATTTGAAAACCCTGAAATAAAACTGGTTTTCTTAGGTTCTGCTTATGACTGTCAATGATGTACAGATTATCCAGACCTGCAAAATGTTCAAATACGGGTTTATATCAATCTCTACTCAGGAAGGCACTTAACCATATGCTGAAATTGTAAGGACAAACATAAATTCCATTTAACTCAAACTAGCCTTATACATTCTCCAAACTAAACATATGCTTTTAATAATTGCAACTGTTTTGCAAAGTTAATTCTGCATGGAGAATTTAAGACTCTCTTCTGGTTCTCTTCTTCATAAATATAAGCACGTTGAATTCCCTGGATTTTTAGAATAAGCACAAATATATACATTTGGATGTGACTGAGTTTATTGGGTATGAACAAGTTTTTTCTATCTTTTCGCATTACCAGAGAGATGTTAGACATCCTTTTTCCAGAGCCGTGCTCCTTATGATAAAGTGGGTGAAGGGTTTGCGATCCCCATCCAAATCTGCATGTATCATTAAGTAGTGGGTAGCTGCTGAGCCAGACTACTTCTGTGGTACCTCAGAATTCACTGGACTAGGCCATTAGAAAGTGGAAAAACTTATTTCAGCATTTCCTTGGTCTCTTGCCTCTCTCAGTTTTGTGAAACTTAGAGATGATTAGATTAGATAATTAACTGATGGGAGGGGGAAATATGAATAGAAAATTTTCTTCTCCCTCCCTGTCTCCCCCTCCTTTTTGGAAATAGTAAAAAAAATATGCTGACTGGACTTCTGATGTGGAAAGTAAAACACTTGCTCTGAGACTTGCTCGCTCCAAGAGACTAGTGGCTCTACAGGTTAACAAGTAAAGCATGTAGCATTTAAAAATTCCAGTTCTAGTATGCTAGGGTACAAAATCACCTGCTCTACTTTAGCACACCAAATTAGAGTTGGTTTGATTCTGTGCTAGTCTTCCTAGGTCTTTTCTAGGGAGGTGGACATTACAAAAGCTAGTGCAGATAATCCTAAATAAAGCTCTGAGAAATGCCAAATAACTCATTCTCTGGAGGCAGCTGGTGAGCTCTTTGATTATAAAGAAAGCCTTGGGAGATTACACTGCATTTGAAGTCCAGTTTGAGGTACCCATATTTAGGTGAGATCCTATCTTAAGGTAATCAGAGGAGGGGCAATTTCCCTTTTTTATCTTGGAGGAAATGACAGGTTCTAGAACCACAAGTGGGTTTGTATTCTATCTGCATTTTAACTTTCAGAGTTTGTTTTCTGTATGCTGCCCCAGCAGGTGATACTGGTATTCATTGCTACTTGAAGAAGGAAGGGCAGGCTAGTAAGGACAGCTTTGCAGGGCAGCAACTTGGTAATGTTTCCTGATTTCTTTACATTCTAGGTAGGAACCCAACAGCACTCTTGTTTCCTTATATCTACTTCATTTGACTTTAGAAAAGAATTGCATGCACAATAAATTTTGCTTACAATAATGAAAAAAACAGTTTAGATCCTGTAGACCAGATCAAGTGTGTAACGTTCCTACAAAGCCAACATAAGCAGGAGGGACACCCAGACGAGGGGCAATCCTTTTGGAGGTATTCACTGGGTGCAGCTGTAGGGATTGATCCTGTTGCTGAGAAATAACTAAGAAACTGAGAAATGATGTGGCTGAGGCCTTTCTATGACTTCATAACCTCCAGTCTGCTCTCCTAGGCCAAGGGAGCTCTTGCCAACCTGATTGTGAGCTTTGCGCTGCTCTGTGTCAGTCAGGAAAACTCACCCACAGGGAACTCAAAAGCACAAATGTAAGAAAAATAGTACCTTTGCATTTTTCCTCTAGTATTGCTCAGCATGTATCTGGGCAGATATCTGTGTCATAATTGCAAGCTGATGCTTCTTTCTGAGAACTGTTGCACTGTCCTTCTTCCATGAGAAAACAGATTATTTGAACCTCCAGGGATCTTAGCTTAGCAGCTTTCATTAAGGGCAAAATCCATGTCGCTTGATTTGCCTGAAAAGGAAAACTTATGGAGGGTGAAGGGACAGGAAAACCCTGTCAGTTTTTCAAATAAAATGAAGTACTAGAGAATCAGTGGATTTGTCTTTTATCTTTTATTAAATTATTTTAATTTTTATCTTGCTTTTTTTTACTTGGTGTACTTATACAGAATATTAGCTTTGTATTTTAGCCACTAGGTGGAGAAAGCAAGCCTTCTGTAGTTTAATGACATTTGTAGTATAATGCTATTCTGACCTAAATTCTGTAGATACTTTGGAGCAGAAAAGTTCCTTCTTTCCTGCAGTACTTCAGAAGGTAGAGTAACGATGAAGAGTTAAGAGTGGCTAGCTGAAACTTTACTGAAATGAATCTTAAGAAAATATAGTCAACAATCAGTTGAATAGAAAAACAAGTATACCACAGCAAGCCTCGTGTAGCCTTCTGAACTGGAATTCTGATCATCATCGATTCTGATACTTGGATAAGGAGTTGGGCTACCACTGCAAAAAGGCTGTACACAGAGAGCATCTTCTCTTACATGTGACAAGTGATGTGTCTCTTAATCAGGATAGAAAGAGAGAGTGGACATCTACAGATAGCTTGTGATGACCCTCTTTTGTTTGAGAGTGAGATAGGAGTCATTGTTTCAACACATGTCTGAGCACATACATGAAGTTTAACTGTCTCTGCTGGAAATGTTGGAAGATGATCATTTCAGCATAATTCAGTCAGCAGAGGCCACTTTCTCCAAGCTGGCATGGCTGGAATTTGACCCTGATTCTCTTGTCTTTCAGTGTCTTGACTAAGAAAACACACATTAGAAAGGAGATAATGGCATTGCATCCTGTTACAAATGAGGTCTGAAGAAATCAGAATGGTTTAGGTTTGTATTTTTCCAAAGGAATTGCTGCAGCATTCTTTCCTCTGTATGTATATATATGTGCGTGTGTTGAATTTTCTCTGAATAAACCAGTAATTCCCCCAGTCCGCTGCCTCAATTTAGTAAAACTGTTTTGTCTCTCTCTATTATGGAGTCTTCCCTTGGTTTAATTATGAAAGGATTTCAAGTGTCTGTGAGACAGCATGTACACCTTTTACTCAGCATAAATACCCATTAAAGAAAGAGTAGTTGTTTACAAGTGAATTTTCTGTAATCCCCCTCTGGGCAGCAGCGTGTTTCTGTGCTTGGAGATTGACAGAGGAGTTCTTCAATCAAAGCCAATGTGAAAATATGATAAATCCATGCCTTCCCTGTCCATCTTAATCATATCCTAGTCATGCCGCCAAATCTGGGGTATGAGTTGACCACCTACAATATTGTATCATCTACTCCAGAGAAAGGGATATTTTAGATGTTTTATATGCTTACAACCCATTCTTTTGATGCCTGTTTTGTCATAACAAGCTAACATTGTGGCTTGTGTTGGCTTCTACAGGTAACAACTGTGGCCAACTGGCTTCCTAAACTGGTTGCAACACCTTACATCTTGAATCATGAAGATCTACTTAAGTTTGATCCTGGACTAGACTCAACATTGGCTATAATCAGTTTCTAATGAGTAGCCCTGTCCTGTGCAGTAAAATGCTGCATAGAAGTGGTCTGAAAGAGAATGCATGAATGATGCATCTTGACCAGTGAAATAGCAGACAGAACAATTTTTCCGTCATTTACAGTCTTTTTATTTATTTTGATCTTGCCTTTTCATTGAAATGAGAGAATTTTTGTGTCTAAGATGCAGTTGGGTAATTCATTTTGCAGCATGCAGTGTGTGATGAATTTCTGCAGGTGAAAGATGACATTAAGGTAACAAAATATATAGACAGAGTAAAATAAATTAACCAGTGCTGTGTTTATAAACAAATTTCAAGCTAAGAAAAGAACTTCTTCAGATGCAGTTAGCTTCATTGATCATTGCAGTTATTTGCTAGCTTCCATCCCAATTAAATCCGTCCACTACAGAGTTGCATAAAAACATTTAAACCACAAGGATATTATTTTAAATTGTTTGTTCACATAGCTCGTCAAATGATATCTGCAAACTGTTTAGCTTCAGTTTTTATTCGTGGTCACTATCAAATAACTCTCTCATTAAGTTTGGTATTTGAGAATTTCATATTCCTACTATGTTTTTTTCCCTCTGTGCAGTTAAAGGGATGAGTTTGATTTTTATGTACGTGATCAAGGTTAAAGCTGAGTTCAATTTCTCTTTTTTTTAGATAACCTGCCCATGTCTAATCTTTGGTCTCTCTGGCTTTCACATATTTTCTTATGAAGCAGGAAGAAAAAAACCCCACAAACCATTGATATTTCAATCTGTTCAAACCTGCTAAGTCAACTTAGCTTTTTCTTAATTCATCATACTTTTCACTTTCAGCTATAGGAAATACTGTACTGCTAGATGTTAAGCCTCATCTATAGATTACAATTGTAATAAGTAACTGTCTTGACTTCATGATTCAGAAAATACATGAATTCTGTAAATCAGGTTTTCCATCAATTTAAGAATTTGTATATATACTGCTGGATCAACTGCTAATCAGATCCCTGAGGAAGCTTGATTTGTGGGTTAGTGACCGGCTCTGAGTCTCACTGATAGAGGAACTGCAGTGCTTCTGAGACACTATGCAGAAATGAGTGTTGAAGCTAAACATAAAGAGCAAAGCCAGCATGTGCCTGAGCCAAGGTTACTACTTTGTCCTGGGTTATCTCAACTCTAAAGGGAATTACAGAATGCATGTGATCGCTTTTTAAAGAAGAATCTTGAATCCTCCATATCTTTCAGAATACCTCTAGTAAAGCAAGCTGAACACACACGATGTCATGAATGGCATCTAATATGGCCCCTGTTGAAGGCAATGTGAAGAGTCCTACAAACTTTAAAACAAGACAAATGGGGATCTAAATGACTGTCACTTATGTGAAATCATGTTAAGTTCCCCAGAACAGCTACTGTGTTATACAGGCAAAAACATGTTGCAAAGGGATATGGAGAAATCAACAGTCTTTAGATAGTGATTAGACATATAGGAAAAATGATCTAGGAAGATTAAGGTTATTTGATCAGAAGAGTGAGAGGATACAATGTAGCAGCTTTCAGATACTACAGATACTACTTTCAGATTCTACTCCTGTAGAAAGGAAGGAGTCTGCTTTGCTTTCCATCTCGGTGACAGATATGACAAGAATTGGTGAGCTTAGATTTCTGTGAGTGATTTCTTTTTCAACAACAGAGACTGCTGGCTTTAAGAGTCAGGGAGCACTGGGACAGGCCAGGAGCAACGTGTTTTTGAGTAGAGCTTAAAGTATTTTGTGGGAATGATTTAGACTAAATATTAGGTGTTCTGTCAATGTACTGGTCTGTAGTCTCTGCAACTGTAGAAATTTGAAATAAATGTCTAAAGAAGAATACTTAGATCTATTAAATGTAATTCAGTTGACAATAGTATGCTAAATCTTATAACTGTCTGACTTGTGCAAAACTACAATTTGGGCACATTCCACTCACAATTATCTAGATTCAAATTCTGGAGGACAAGTCATATATATAGATAGATATATTTAAATACATACATATGGACAGAGGAAAGTATGGGGAGCAGGAGAGATTCAAAGGGCTCAAATTTTGTGGGCACTCTTCCAAAAGACAAAGAATAATTTTAAGAGCACTTTGCTCTTACATCACCACACCTGCCCTAGACGTGGTAAGAATCTACACTACAAGATCTTATTCTTCAAAAATCTAAATGATTAGAGAATATCATGGCAGTCCTTAAGGTTGCAAATAAAGATTGAATCTTCAGTATAGTCAGTAACTGATGTATATTGCTTTTAGAGATGTGTTCTTGATCACACCTATAGTAAAATAGCAAACAAGATTTTCCAGAAAAATGTTTTTGCCAGACTTTCATGCTATACTGATAATGACTATATAAATACCAACAGTGATGTTAACTGAGAAGAACTGGAGGGGTTGAAAATAAAAAATATGAAATATGCTATTGACTTCAGTAAGTTCAGTCCTCTTTATTTAGTAATCCAGTTTATTTAATTGAACTCAGTGACCAGTAGAAGACTATTGGAGATTGTTGTAGTGTGTTAGATTACTGCTATTTCTTATAATTCTTATCACTGTAGAGCCTGGAAGTTTTTGTTATGAAATAAAATCTCGTACTTCCAGATGCTAAAAGCTGGTTTCTTCAATTTATTTAGTGTTGCATCTTAGATAACCAATATCAAATGCAAATGAAGGCAAGGATGACAGCTATGGACAGTGAGGTAAAAGTCAGCATTTTGACTCTGAGTGAGAGGTAAGTTGAAGTTAGGCTGTGATACATGTAAAAAGTGAAAAAAAACAGTCTGGTTTGGAGTCAGTGAAGTAAGAAAACCAAGGACGATCTTAAAGGAGATATAGAACACGAAATGAACAGAAAGATGAGCTAAGAAAATGATTTTTGAATGGATAAAGGTAGGTCAAGGTTTTATTTATCTAGGTTAGAGGAAGACCTGTTGCAAAGAGTGTGGTGGGAGATAAGAGAAACTTGGCTAGCATTTTAAGTAGTTGATTAGAATAGGGACTACCACATCTTAGGTTCTGCAGAGAGAAACTAATTATTGGTCATCCTTTTCAAAAGGAAGTTCAAACGGATGTACTTTGAATATTAATAGGCACGTGCCCAATTTTAACTGTCTGCATTTTCAGTTCAGTCTTTCTGGTATGCGTCCATTTAAAAGGAGACTAAAAAAACAAAATCCAGGCTGTTGGTTAATTGTGTTAAAGGTTTCTACTTCAGTTGTGTTTGCAGTGGAGAGCATTCCAGCTAAATCCGCATCATTGTGTGGGAAATAGCAGCCAATTCACTTGTCTAGATTACAAGTGTAGCTTAGTATTCCCACATGATTGCAGGCTACTCTGGACAATCGGGCAGTGTTTCAGACTGGCTGGCAGTAGGCAATCAGAATTCAGATTTTGAAGCCTGCTTGCTTTCTTTATCCAGACTGGTTACTTTTTCCAGCCCTTTCAGTGGCTCTTTCCCAACAGGGCAATGTTATGCAAGATTGCACAGAAATAAACTTCAACACTGGCAATGCTGTCATCACCTGGATTCAGCAGAATCTCAGGGGGATGGCCTGGTAATGGGAGGCTGTGCACTGAAATCAGATTCAATTAAAAAAACAGAGGCATACTTCTCATTTATTCAGAGACATGGCATGGCATCCAAGATTATCAAGAGAGCCTTACACAGGCCAGATAGGAAATGCTTGCAAGGGTAATTTAATCTATTCTGCATGCATCGTCAGGGTGAACTAGGGTAAAGGACTGTATATTTTGTACTACTACAGTAACTGGGGCAGTGCCAGTGCAGAGCCAGCCGGACTCTCTGTTCCCGACGGGTGCGTGTAAAATTCTAGCTGTGTTGAATTGAACTATGAGTAAGGCTTACCTTTAATGAGAGATTAATTTCTTAGATGAAATATCTTCTCCTCAAAACAAACAGATGCCTCAGGGCTTGCCACGCAGCAGTTGACTGTAGTTTATTGTTCTGTTCACAAGCTCCCTTATTCTGAGGACTACATCTTTTTTTGAAGTACTTATTTACTTTGGGCCCCATAGAGCATTTTGCCACAATTTCAAAGCTGGCATTAGTGATGGAATTGTTTAACTTCAGAAAAGGGTGTAAATTAATTAAAAAAAACCACCATGCTGGAAGATTTCTGTCCTACCTTCCCCTGCTGGTGCCCTTCCCTTCTATAATTAGTTAAATCTAGAGGGCCATGGGAAAAGGATATTTCTCATTCCTTCAACTAACTAGTCAAAAGACTGACATTCCTGACTAGGTGACAGAGATTAAGTCTGTGCAGACCATGAAGATTTGGTTTAACCCTAGGTGAAAAGGAGATCTGGAACCAAGTTTTACAAGAGATAGATACTGGAGGTTATTTTCTAGAAGATCATGTTTGTGGAATGCAGTTCGTACCTATGCACCAAAGAATGACTTACTGTCCACGAAGTTCAAGACAAGCTGAAGAAGTGCATTACAAATACCATTTTTATTTCTCACTTTGGCTACATTTTAATTTCGGTATCCAGTGGCAGATTTTCCAGAATTAGAGCAAGTAGTGAGTTGACCAGTCACATGTCAGTGGTCCAGACTGGTTTATGCATGCGCGTTAGGACACACGGATATGTCAGTAGCAGGGTTTTTAGGAGTAACTCAAATGTACAGGTTTGGGCAATCTGT
This sequence comes from Aegotheles bennettii, assembly GCA_013398125.1. Lineage (NCBI taxonomy): Eukaryota > Metazoa > Chordata > Aves > Caprimulgiformes > Aegothelidae > Aegotheles > Aegotheles bennettii. The sequence goes on along the minus strand of VZRW01010957.1, from coordinate 50,820 downwards.
CTTTAAGAAAAAAAAATAGTAGTAGAAGTCATTACAAAATGAGGCATTGCTTCCATAAAAAATGTGTTTTATGAAACCAGGTTTCGACCTTTACTGGTGTTTGCTCTGGAGTGTCAAAGCACACTGAACTCCCATCAGCTGCCAAAAGTGCAATTCTGTATCTTATATACTGTTACCAAGATAAACAAAACAGAAATGCAAACCAGAAACACAATTTTTACAAATACCATAGTTAGATCAAGATTCATGCTTTCTGGTAAACATATGCTTTGAAGCATAGAAGCATTTGTGTGCTGAAACTCCTGTGAAGTCCTAGCACAAACATCTAAAAGGCTCTGAAAAGAGTCAATGTAGGGCTGTTCAGCTTTGAACATGTTTATATAAGAGCACTGTACCAAAACCTTCTTTGACAATGTATAAATAATTTTTGTTGTAAGTTTAGAAGTATAGGAGGAACTTCAGAGAAATTCCTCTGCCCTAATGTGGGATGAATATTCCTAGCAGCCTTTCTAAAAGGCTATTTAAAATAAATTAATTGTAATGGAAGAGATTTCTTAATCATTCCCTTTCCCTAAATAACACGTCGTAGTTCTGGATTACACTCAGAGCTCAATTTTTCTTTGGCTACCCCTGGCAGCATTTGATTTTTATCCCTTCTATACACTGAAAGACTGTTGTAATGTGTATTTTCAACTATACATCCTCTTACCCTCTTCTTTCCAGAGAAGATGACTTCACCATGTCAATCTTTTCTTCATTGGTTAGCTCTGTTGAACTCATACCATTCTTGTTGGTATTTTTCTGCCCTTCTCCAATCTGTTATGCCCCAAACTACACAGATTGCACTACACAAATTTCACCAACACTACATACAGTGCACTGGAAGAAGTGATGCCATGTTCTGGCTTCAAAATATATTTATTACTTACTATAATTCCCTAGCTTCTCTTTTGCTGTAGAACACTATGTATTTTATCCCATATATTATACGTGACCTGTCCTTCCAGCATGTAGTACTTCACATTTTGTGTTATTTCAACTGTATTCAGCTTTCAGTATTATGATGAATCCTATTCTTTGCAGTCCCAGTTATCATTCCTGAATATATAAGTATATTCTCTCATACCTCATCCAGATCCTCAAGAAAGCATTGAGTGGAATCAGAACTGGATTAGATCCCTTTAACAACCAATTTGGAAGCCAAAGCAACAACTTTTTTTTATCTACTGTATGATAATCTATATTTTGTAGATTGCTAATGGAAATACTATGTCAAAAATCCAGATATATTGCATCTACTATGTTGTTTTAACCCTCTCTCCCCAGGCCCAAGGCAGTTACTGCAGCATAGGAGAAAATTGGGGTGATAGACTAGTCCAGTTAAAATAGGTCTTAAATCTTCTAAATAGTTATACATAATTGAAGAGTATTTTTTTCTATAATAAAGGTAATTCTACAATCTCAAGAATGTCATTGCTACTTTTTCATGATGACTTGTCATGATTCAGAAAATTTTTTCCAGTGAGTGTTTTTAATTGCATTTCTTTCATGAGACTTCCAACTTCTGGAGCTTTTAACCAGTGATTGAGAACCTGTGAGGTTTCCACCCTAGTACATACTTGTTTTCTGGGACCTGTATTTAGCAAAGTGTTACAATGCAAATGCCTGATTTCAAGGACTCGAGAGTGATAAGTTAGTAAGCTGCAGGCTACCAATAGTCAAACTAACTGTGTTAGTCTCTGAGTCTTTTAACAGTAGATACTTGGCTGCACCATTGGGTCTGTTACAGATCTGAGTTCCAGGAATGCTTCAAAGTGTTTTTCCAGCTGGTACTGAAAACCCAAAATAACACTGGAGGAGGTGTTAGAATACAAAAGATTCATAGTGTTATTTATGAACTAGCATAATCTACAAGCTGTTTACAGTGTGGCTCTATAGATTAGGAAAAGTGACACTGCTTTGGATAATGGAGCAAACCATTGGTGATGAAAGAGTTTCAGCCATTATCAGTACCCTCTTTCCTCACAAGCAAAATACATGTCTACCTGATCTTTTTACTGTGGTATTTCTACAACTAGTTTGAGTATTTCGTTAGTGCTTAAGAATATAGTGCATTAAATGCAGCACAAGATGGAACTTGCATTTCTTAGAATGTGTAAATGTAGCTATTTCTGCCTTCATCTGGGAATAAAAGGGGGGTAGCTGATTTTATTATAATCTTATTGCTACTACCCATGAATTTCTTCTATAGTTGTGTTTCTCTGAAATGAAAGTTTATGAATGCAGAGTACCACTGACCTTCACTAAGAGGTCAGGCAGGATGTTATACATTGGTGCTGCATTTTGATTTCTACCCTGTAATCCAGGCATGCAGAAAGCTTTTTCATTAACTTTACTTTTGTTATCTTTATTAGCACAGTTTCTTCTTGCTGCAAATAATAAAGTCACAAGCGAGTAATGGAATTTTTCACACTCATTGCACAATCTTTGGTAGTAATTAGGAGGAAGCAAAGGTGACTTCTCTCATTTTCAGTTGTTGTACTCTACAAACTCACTCTGTACTCTACAAACAAACACAATGGGATCTGTTGTCACAATATAATGGTGGATTTATTTCCTTTCCCCAACAAAGTTCACATGCATGTTTTAATTGTTTTTTTTCTCCTGGGTTATTTTCCTCACCATCAAATATTGTGTGTTGTTTTAATAATTGGGGCAGGAAGAAATAAATATTCATAGTCTTTTCCTAGCACAGTTCTCTTAGCACTAAACATACTCCTAAGATGGGAAATGAAATCAACTTTATCAAGCTTTTCAATGAAAGGCTATTTTACTTACATGACAAAGATATATGTACTGAGTAGACAGTATGCACAAGTTCTGTCCATCATCACTCCCAGAATACATAAATACCTTCTAAATATAAATATCTCTTTCAGAAACCAGTTGAGTTTTGGAACATCAAGGTGCATGTACACTGTTCAACAAAAGGGGACCTCATGATGCTTAAGCACTGGATTATGCATTGTCATTATTAGCAACCCCTTCCCCCCTCACCTCTGTTCTGGGCCAGAAAACTTGGCTCTCTAAGCCATTCATGGGTACAACTCCATGAGACAGCACACTCGAGGGACTGCCTCCAGAAAGTGCAGTGGAGAAGACTACCATAGGTCTGGTTGTGTTTTCCCATACAATCTGTCAACATGATTCCACAGATTTTTCCCCTTCGAGCATCTTCATAAGGTGTTCATGTAACACACAGCTTCAGCTTCATGCTACTAACTGTGATAGCTTGCTGCACAGTCAGTAATCACATCAGTCAGTCTGAAGAGTCTGAAATAAAAACACTAACTGGTAATTATGTCTTAGGGCCATGGAGGCACTAGAGGTGACTTGGGAAGAAATGCTGTATAGTTTGAGGTTTAACCATACCATGGAAGCAGAGATACAGGAGCTTTCTCCTTACGAAACCTGCATTGGGCTGCCCAGTCTTATTAGTTTAGGCCCAGAGCCAGAAAGAGACAGCTGTACTCCCTTCCCAGCCAGCCTGGGTCTGTGAGTAGTTTAGCCACATTGTGTCTGCGGAACACAAACTAATAGCCCTAAAGACCCAGGCTCATTTTGTGGAGTCATCAGGAAGGCTTCAGTACTGCATTGCTATTTCCCACAAGGACTGAGACTGCACAGAGGCAGTTCAAAGCCAGCCAGGTTATTAAGTGCCAGCTGAACATCTCTATACCACACAGGAGGTTCCAGGAAGATTTATTAGCTCGGGTTCAATGCCAGTCTAATAAATTCACTCATCTTGTCAGCATGTCTGCTTGTATTTTGGATAGAGCAAGCACCTTCTTCAGCATGAACTTTTTGAACTCAGCATGAAGTTTCTGGTGAGAAAGGTTCACAATTTAGCCTATGATGTCTCTGTGCTTCAGATCCCAGCTTTCTGTTTTCTTTTCTTGTGCTAGGTGTGTGTGCTGTAAGGGGACACAGTAGGCTTTTAAATGGGATTTAGGCTGCCAAGTTACTTGTAGGGGTTGAGAAATCACAGGAGCGGTATGGTGAAATAGAGCAAGTTACCAAGAAGCCACATTGCTTCTTGCTTGTTTGGCGCGAGCTCAGGGAATTTACACAGTATTAGCTAATCTGTGACAACTGCTTTAGGGGCTACTTCTACTCTCTGAGACAGCTTACTGCTGTTGTGTTAAAGGATAAGCCACCACAGATTGCCTCCTGTTTACTGTAGATGGTACAGAGTGGCATTTATCATGGAGTAGTTCATAAGCTGTAAACACATATACTAGGTTCTTAAGTTATGGCTAAAAACCCAAGTATAAACCTCTTTTCCATGAAATGAGGGGCAAGTGACACTTTTTTATATGTCTGTTGACAGAACATCTGAGGAATACTGTAAGGAAATGGTCACCACAACTGTATGAATTTTTTGAACACTCAGTGAAAAGAGAGAGAACCTAGTGGCTTCCCTCGAATGTTTGTTTGTATGTTTTCCTAAGGTTTCCTAATTATGTTTAGATCAATGATATTCTGCATTTATGACATTATAAAAATTAAAGAGAAAACTTTACGATGGAGACTAATGAAATTATATTAAAGGACTCCCAGATGTGACACAAGACCATCAAAGCTGTGTTCCATTTGCATTCTCAGGAATTAGTTGAAATAAGTAGACACGCTTCCCTACCCGAAAACCTTTATATGTTTATATTTGTAGGAAGAAAAAGAATGTGCTATTCAACTAAAAATGAATGTCAGTTACAAACTATGCAGCTGATCTAAAACCTGGTAGAAAGCTGGGAAACTCTAGAATTTTGGCTCAGTCTCTCAAAGCCTGAAAGCTTCACTCATTGACTCTGGAACAAAAACAAGTAGAACTCTGTACATTATTACATTGTATAGATTGTTATGGTTTGTCTGGTTCAGCCAAATATAAATACATAATAAATACACATATTTAACATAGCATAAGCAAATGATAAAGAGAAAGTGACTCATTTGGATCTGTGGGCAGGTCAAATTTATTTGTAGAAGGTACTTGATTGAATTCCAGGTGGGTCTATAGGAAGAATTACAGCTCCATGATGAAACATGTTTGTCCTGAAAGTGTTATAAACACACTAGTGCAGCTCTGAATCCACAGTAGTTATCTTAATCTTTCAGCAAGCTGCACTGATGTCATGACACTACTTTCAATACCTGAGTTAGCTGTGGCAGTGCATTTAGCAATGTAGACATGTCCTAAGAGGAACATCTGCTGTGTTCTTCCATGGTGCTTGTTTGGGTTCTGCAGTAGGTGCTACAGCCAAAATAGTCACAAGAAGAAACCTACACTTACCTTCAAAAACAATTTTTTGTTGTATTTAAGTTTCTAAATGTAGTTTAAGAGTTTAGAAGGGGGTCTGTGTTCCTAGCTCAGGCAGGTCCTTTTGGAATTCTGCTCCTAGAAAACTAATCATATGTCTTGAAATGTTGGATAGTCAATGAACTGGGGCCTGTTAAGCAAGACAGTGTGTGTTTGTTTTCCCAGGTTAAAATAAATAAATAAATAAAATAAAATTGTCTATCTGTTTGACTTGTTGGATTTAATCTAAGAAGAAATACTTGGTTGATTTCAACACTGAGAAGCCCGAAGTGATCAGACTTGTTATCATTCACTCATCCAATAAATAAATACAAATCAGAACTATATAGATTGCTACAGGAATTAATATTTTTCTGGTTTAACCAGGCTGAACAAACTTTGTGACTTGTCTGAGTTTAATAAACCACAATGATGGGTCCAAATATCAGCTGCAAAGAGCTGGGAAGGAAAAAAAGTGGTGTTTGTGTGTTAAGGGAGCAGGAGTTGATGCCAAAAGAGAGAAGGAGAAGAGAAGATAAATACAATGAAGAGATCTCTAAGATATTCCATAGATGAGAGTGAGGAGAGAAAGGAGGGTTGTGGGATGTTGGGCCAGTGTCTCCTGTCATCTATTGAAGTATTTCCATTGACTTAAATAGATACTGAATGAGGCTGTACCAGAATGAGTTTGTGCCTCTGTACAACTGTCTGAAGACAAAACAAAACTAATTACAGTACTGAATGGATTGCATTGGCTGACGACTTTAGTGTCTAATGTTCTTTGGCAATGCTTCATCCCGATTATTCCATCTGGAGATAATTGTGTGATATCATCCATAAAATTAAAACATAAATCAATCCAACTAGTGATCAGCCCCATGAGCTGCTATTTTAAAACGCGCATGGAAATCTAGCACTCCCTGCCTTTTTAGTGGGATGTGCAAAAAAACCAGTGAAATGTCAGGACAAAATAAAATCATGAGGTAACAGTAGAAACATAGAAATCTTTCAGGAGTTGTAACATTGCTGTCAACACAATACATGGAAAATAATAGAGGAACTCTTTATTTTTCCTTATATGTTAAATAAACTTTTAACAATAGGTAATATTTGAACTTAAAAAACTTCCCATAATTTTTTGAATAATGGCTTCAACCTTGTATGGCTGCAGTGTGTTAGAGAACTGCTGACTTAAAGCAAGTGAACAATTATTAACAGCTGAGGAAAGACATTCCTAATGGAAGAATAATTTTCTTCTGTAAGGTGGGTAAAGTAATACCTTTATGCCAATGAAGTTCTTATGCCCACTCTCTGCCAAGAAGGCCATTATATCTCTTTGTGACATTACCATCTACCAAGTAGTCTTTGAACCATGCAGAACTATTTCAACTTTTATATTGCATTGTCTTGGAAAAAGATTATTATCAACAAAGATTAACACCTATTCATTTTGGCTGTTAGCAATTTACTTTTGTTAAGAGAGATTCAAGGGGTTAACCTAAGTCATATTGAAAAAGGCCATTTTAGGAGATTAATTTATGTTTTATTTCTACTATCTCATTTTGAAAGTTTTAGGAAATGCTACAATTTGAATCACTCCAATAGCCTTCCCATCTCTAAATTAACTGCAGTATTTAAAACATGATACGACTTGATGCAAATTTTAGTATATTTTCATTATATTATGCACACAAATGCTTATGGAAAGTACACTTTGCTGTTGTGAGGGGAATATTTTACTTGCTTTCTCTATGGTAACAACTCTTGATCATGTGCAACTTTGCAGAAAACAAAGAGAAGAACATTATGAATGAAGTAGTTATCCTCAAAAGTTTAATTGAATCTCCATAGCAAGTTGTACATGCAGTGCTCAATCAGATATGTTTACTGCAGGCCAGATGCCAATACCTTAATTCATTCTGAATAGAAACCTATCACGAGAGAGAAAAAAACCTATTTAAAGGTTCTTTGAAGTTAGATAGAGGAAAAGATATTACTAACCTTGAATAAGAATTGTCCAGATCTACATCTTATCCATAACAATATATTACAAATAAAATAGAAAATATACAACATAAATATTAAACTCCACTACCTATTATTCTGAGTTACATTTATAATGGTGTATACCTTGTTTTATCTACATATTAGTCTGAGTCAAACTCATACTAATGCTTTGTCACTAGATACTGGTGTACAGTATCTAGAGTTTCTAGGAAAGCTGGAATGAAATGGGTTATAGCATTTTCTCATTAAATGTGTGCCGTATCTGGAATGTGCTGTTCTTGGCTTCTTCCTTAAAAAGAAACTGAATGGGAATTGCACTTAATATATTAATAGTAGGCATGTTTGATATGCAAATCTATTTTTGTTGATTCAGACTTTATATCTCTTTATATATGTGTATTCAGTGTATTTATATATTTCCTTTATGCTCTTTATGTGTATATATACACACACACACTTTATTTTATTAATAATTTGATAGGCTACTTACATAAAGAGATATTACAGATGACAGAATCACTTCATCTGGAAAAGAGAAGAAAAAATAGAACTTTATTCTTAAGTGATCCTGAAAGACCTACAAGGCATATTGTTTAATGTGGTAGAGTAAAAAATCAAACAAATGTGTCTTACTGTTTCTAGTGAAACATTTAGATGCTTCTTTTCACCAATCTTCTCTGACTACCTTATGATTGAAATTGAAAGACTGACCTTTCTTTTGAAGGAAAGTGAAAAGACAGGAGGGGGATTGAGTCTGTCAATCCCAGAATACTTTTCCATAAAAACAGGTGAGAAGCTAGGAGAATTGGTAGCTGGAGAAACAGCGCCATTAGCTCAAATGTGTTTGAAATGCATTTGATGTTTGCAGTTTTGATTAGAAGCTGGTATTTGTTTGTCAATATTTCAACCATGTCCATCATTCTGGCAGCATATTGTCTGCATTTGAGGTTTGTTAATACAGAATTGAGAACATGCACAACATTCAGCAAAATGGGTAACTGTGGAAGCAAAGCTTTTGTTCTCCTCATGCTTAAGCAGTGACTCAAGATTAGAAGACATTGCAGTTTCTTTGAAATTAGAGCTGCTAAAATCTGTTATTATGGTGAGAGAGAAAGAAGAGTATTTGACATGAGATGGTATTTGTTTTTAGAGTTAATGAAACATACCCTGAGGAAAAAAAAAAACAACAAAATAGGAGGGACAGTATATCTTAATTTTAGCATGTGTCTTTGTCATATTGCTCATTTTTTGTTTCAAATTTGGCTCAAGTAGATCCTGGAATACAAAGGCAAATGCAGTTGCTGCGTGCAATAAGCAGTTAAAATCTCCAGAGGCCATAATGCTGCCCGTGTAACTAACTAACTGTGCTGCAGATTTAGTGAGCTAGAAGTTTGAATCTTGGGAGAAGGTAACAATGTATACAAGTTCATTAAATGTTTGGGCTGTCGAGTCATTTAGAAACATACCGAAACGAAGAAGGAAAAGCAGCTCTGTGCTAGCCTCTTCACCCTCCCATGAATACCACCTTTCCCCCATAGTACATTACTTCTTGGCGTTTTGACCAGTTTCAATGCCCTGGCTAGTAAAACCACAGTTTCCTACAGGGAACTTCACAGATGTTTTCTTTAAAAACAGTCTCATGCTCAAGGAGAACTTTGTTTAGCTTCGTTCCTAGTTGTTTACTAGCTATAACCTCTTTTTGCTGCTTAACCAATTCTCTTTCTGATGTTTCTAGATACCAAATATATATAAACTATAATCCAGTCTGTCATCTCTCAGCCTACTGTGGTAGGCAGGTATGGCTCAGCACATGTTTAATGCTCCTGCCGGATTCATTCAGCCCTGTGTTTTGGCAACAGTTTCAGGGTAGTTATGTAGTGCTTGATCCTAACCTACTAGGGTAAATTGATTCCTATGTATATTAAATGAGACTCACACCAATGAATTCTTACCACCTTATTTTGTGCTTTCTGCAACTCATATTATTATGGCCTTTGTTGATGTTGTTGCTCACCTGAATTAGGGTGAAGGGAAGTGGTCAAAATATACAGCTTTGTGATCTCCTCCTGTAACATGTAATTATACTAGCTGGCCACAAGTTTATGTTTTATATTTATCTGTCTGTGATTTGCATTAGAATAGCTGAAAGCATCCCATTAGAAGTGGGAGTCGTTCTAGCTGGGGCTTTATAAGTGTCTTAGAAGGAATCATGCTTACCTTAATCAGTGTCTGAGATGAATTAATAGGTGGAAAATGAGTGGGGAGAGAAGAGGGAAGTGAAAACCAGTGAGGAAACAAGATTTGACTGATGTGCATGGGATTTCTAGTTACATTTATTTAAAATACATTTTGCCAAGTGTGTATATGTCTCTTTCTGAAGTCATGCATGTAGTTTTTATGAAAGTAGAAAATTAGTTTTATAGTAAAAGTAACAAAAAACATAAACAAAACAAAACAACAACAACAAAAAAAACCAGGAAGGATATTAAGTTCCCAGTGAATTGGACTGAGCTACATAATTGGATGAACTCCATCTATCCCTCTCATGGATAAACCCTGTGGTTGGGTGAGTAGAGCCTATTTCTACTCAATGTTGTCTCTGCCAGATTATTGAAACTGAACCTCCTTTGGGGGATGTAGACAGCAGAACTGCTGACACTACAGCTTCCTCCTTGCATTGTCTAATTTCAGATGGAAATAATGTTCTGTATTCTTAATAGCCCCATTTCTTACTATGCAGTGTAACAAAGTAAGCTGGGCAATTTGTTTACTGAATTTCAGTGTGTACATTTGTAAAAGTTTGAATAATCAGCGGGATCTCAGCCTAAAAACATCTGATTTCCTCAGTGGTTCAACACTGCCTGTCCTTTTGTTGTTTTACAAATATACTTTAATTGAAACAGGCCACACCAGGGTGTGCATTAATGGGCTGCTGCTGTACTGCTTGGGTGTTAGAATGTAATTGGTATCTGGTCCAGTGCTTCACAATGCTCCAAAGGCATGTGCCAATAGTCAGTTAATTCACACCCTGTTGTGACACTGCTTAATTAAAATCTTAGGATATCAAAAGCACAAAGGTCTGATAAAGAAGTTTCTTTTAAGCTGTTAAATACAACCGTATGACATATTAACCAGTATAATGTATGCTGGCTGTTTCTGGCCTGCAGAATTCTTAGTTAAATCAATGAACAGGAAAGGAATGCAAACTGAAGGATGTATCCACCATTACTGGAGTTGTGTAGTGCAATAACCAGGTTTATGCAGTCAAGTCCAAATTATTTTGTGCATTTTCTGTGGATCTGGTTCTTTCCTGATGAACTTGAGCTTTATGCTATCAGATGATATTCAATTGTGTTGTAAGGTATTTTCTAATGTTTGCCAGTAGATGGATTTTAAATCAAAAGACTAAATCAAACTTGGTTATGTAAGGATATCCTTTTCCCCTCATTTTCTTTGGGTAAAGTGAGATAAAGTATTTTATAAATCAATTTTTTTGTCCAGATTTTCACTAGTAACATTGGTTTGAGCACACAGTTCTTTCCACAGTGTGTGTTATACACTTTCAGTAGTCTATCACCTTATGGTCACAGTCATGCCATCTACAAAATGAAATTAGAATGGGAGGCCTTTTCACTATGCATTTTCAAAAAGAGATATAAAGGGTTTGTGTTTTTTTTTTTCTTTTCTTTTTGAAAAAAAGACAAGTGCAACCTGCTGAAGGAGTTGCTGCAAATGAAAAGCGTGTTTTTAGGAGCTGGCCCAACAGATGTGGATGTGTTTCCACTAGGTATCAAAGGTATGGAAGAAACTAATAATCATGTTTCTGATAGCATGACAGAAGATATGCAGAAGGCTTCTGGAACCACAGGCCTGCTTATTCTCAAGTGACCTTCCAGGATGCCCACAATTGTTGCATTGATCCAGTCTGTGGAGCCCATGAACATTATAGTTAGCTAGATGTATGTGGCCATTCTGTGTGTACAGTGTGCTATGCAACCCAGAACATATACGCTGCACTTAACCATAACAATAAAAGAATTAGTCTTCTTAATCCCCCTGTTTGCTCAGGAAGTGTGTCTTTTAGAATAACTCTCAAGGTACAGCTTCCTGTCCATCTTCTCCTTTGTACATTGAATTACACAGGCTACCTGTCTTAAGTCCAGGGCAATGATAAACCTTGCAGGGATAGCCTTCAGAAATGGAAGCCAAAACACAGCATAGAGAACTGTGGAGTCCCAGACATAGGCTTTAAACTGTCTTCAGTATTAACTTAATATAAATTTCCTGGTAAGATACGTGTGTTTCTTTATTCCTTTTCCTCAGACAGTTGAAGAGCTACAGTGTCTTCTCAAAGTTGTTCCAGGAAAACTGATTTCAAGCATTTGGCAGTTATAATAGGCCTGTGTGGATGCTCCACCTTAGGGTAAGTCAGCCTGTACTGAGCTTTTCATGCTGAGATGGTTAAATTGTGTCTGGTATTGAGTAAGTCAGTTTAAATCCAGAATAAATCTCTTTAACTTACACTACATTCTTCAGCACAGATCTAGCTTAAGTAACTCTTCAGGAGAAAAAAAAAGTAATTTATTTTTGAGATGACTTGTAAATAGATAACCTTATCATTTCTGGAAGGTTTATTAGCTATTTTGTTTTTTAATGGGAAACTAGTCTCTTTAGCATTAAAGAACCTAAAATTGCTAAAACCTGAACAGATCCAGAGGAGAACGAAATGAAGGTTATTTCAGTTAGAGAAAAAGGACTTACAGAATTTGTTGTCTGCTTTATTACTTGGGAGCATTATCTCTACCGTCTGCTGATGTCTGCTTTCTTTCCTATGTAATTCAGTAACATGTAAGTGGCTTTAATCTCCTGTTCCCTCCTGTCTGTGTCTGTGAGACAAGAGAGACAGATGAGATCGGAAGTCAGGGGGCAGTGGAGCCACAGCACACAGCTGCGTGCCTGTCAAATCTCCTCAATCATCCATTTGATCATGCTGCTTTCAAGGCCTGTAGAGATAAAAAAATCCAAACCTGTATACACCGCAGGTCCCCAGGGAGACAGCAATTGAACCTAGTCAGACATGTGCAACGAAAGAGAGGAGGAGGTATTTGGAGAAAAAGAATTTTAGGCTTTCTGCTGGTGCAATGAGTTCTCTTCTAATTTGAAGGGGTTTGCTGGTAGAGTTATACTGGTAGAACTGCAACAGTAAATCCTGCTACTGGTGCTATGGCTTATATTAGAAGGAATCTTAAATGGCATGATCTGTCCTTTGGTGTTCCTATATCTGTATTTATCAAAAAGAATTTGCTGAGCCATATAGATGTTCTGGCACATAAATTTAAATGTGGCATAAGCCTAAAGAAGTAGGAAAATGGGTGTACTATCTGTAAATGCAGAATCTTCCAGGCTGAGTGCTGCTTTCTGCTGCCTTTTGTAGACCTGGATAGAATGGAGATGTTGGACAGATATATGGACTGGGGAAGGAAAGGGAAATTTCAGAGCTTTGTACCCTGGCCAGCTGAAGTATGGGAATTGCCCTTTCTAGTCATGGTTTTACATCGCAGCAAGATTGTTACCTAAACATGTTTTTCCCATTATGTTTTTCTACACAGCAGCAAAGTCAAGGCACGCTTTATGCCTTTAGGAAAAGGTGTACTCCCTCTCTGTCCCCATGAGCTCTGCAGGACACTACATAAAGTGTGTGCCAGATCTCCTTCTGGTGCCAATTGAAATCTGCTGACATGGAGATGTACCACAACACAGTTCAGCCTGTGCCTTTTATTCTCTATCCTTTTCTCTTGGAGGAATTTTGTTCTTTAAAGTCACATTATAAGTGTGCTTTGGAGGCATGGTGTCCTGTCTTGCTTTTAGTGTCGTGAGGTGGTTTCTGTTAAATTATACTGTGTTAGTTTTAATTTTCTAATTTTTTTTGTTTCTCTTTACGCTATACTGACCTTCCCTGAGCCCATATCTTCACTTTTCATTTAACTTCAGTGAAAGATTTCTGAGAAAAAATTCAACTTTTATAAATTCAGGACTTGTGAATGCTTGCATGCATACATACATACATGCGGGCTGAGACATAAAACTAAAATAACTCTCTCTTCATTCTTTACAGCATTTCTTTCAAAACTGTCTCAAAAAGTTGCAGCTGAAACATACGGTATTCCAAAGTTTCATGTTAGCCTTCACAAGCTAACAAAGAGTATGATCCTTTACCTGGAGAATCCTTACATCAACATGGAGTCCTTCTCTGGTGATTCTGTAAGCTCCTTATCCACTTAAGAACCCCTAATCCTTCTAAAAATTAGTGGTTGCAGCATGACGTGCTAAACTGTTATCACCAGCTTCCAAAGGAATAGTCTGAATTAGTACTTGGACAGAGGACTTTTACAGATGATTTTGCAATCACCCATCTAAAGTAGTGCTGAATCAATAAGTAATTCTTTTAGAGAGCCTGCTATTTCTTAAACCCTTGCTAGTGAGGAAATCAATACAGGTAGTATTATTACTATTGGCAACTGAAGACCCACAGGGTGCTTCATGTCAGGAACAGTCATCTACCCAAACTTGACTATATTCTGATTGCTTATGGTCCTTCTGCAGTTTCGGTTAGATTCAGTAGATTCACTTGGATTTAGTTCTTTCAGGCCCCAGATCCCATACCAAAGAAATGATTGAAATTTTGACTAGTACATTTGCATTCTTCTTCTCCCAGCCCTCCCCTGTTCTGCTTCATGTTATCTCCCCATCATCTGAGTGTCACTGTCACTTGAACACTGGGTTTTCTTTTGATAATATTTTTCTCTTGTTGCTGAAGCACACAGTAGCCATCTAGTCAGTGAAGGAATATAATGGGGTACACTTGCAACATGGGCAATTAGATGTGTAATTCTCATTAGCAATAACGGGACTTGCACTGAAAATTTTCCTATATAAATCTACCATCACAAAGCCTTTCCCCTTGTGAGCAACAGATGGGTTTTCCATAATGGCTCATTACCTCCTTGCTTTGTCATGCTGCCAGAAACGAAATATAAAGTTATTTATGGTTAGAGAAAGATGCACAAGTCACTGTAGATCATTCCTTTCCATCTTTTATAGTTTATCTAGTTAGTACTTTAAATCTCTCAGGACTAGGAAGTTTCAGAAGATGACAGAGCACTGCCTGGGAATTAAGATGAGTGTCCTTCTGTCTGGTTATTTATCCTGATGGTCTTGCATCTCCAGGGTGATGCTATGGTTTCCACTGGGACTGGTAATTCGGGTGTTTCAGACAATTTCTCAAAAGAAATTTTGTCAGCTGTGACAACCCATTTCTGTGAAATTTGACTATTAGGGGCAGAAGGCAGCTCTATTTTACTGTGCATCATAAATTTGAAAAGGTAAGCAAGTTACTTGATAATATTCCTTATTTGAAATTGGGAGGGGGAAAGGGGTCATTGCTTCACATGTCAGTGAGAGATGTCATTCCTCTGACAGCTGATGGTAGAGGCCAGGAAAAAAAGTAATTTTGATGTGGACAGTGCTTTTATTTATACAATATTTCACATTATTAAACTCCATATATTGGAGTTTAAACCCTAGGTGTACCCACAGACTCACTATTATCTCCAGAAATTCTTGCTGAAGATCTGCTCCTAATACATGTGTGTTCATCTGTCACCTTTCATAAGTAATATATTTACAGTGACTAATATGACATCAGTGTTATTACTTAAGACAGAGAGAAGCTGATGGCAAAATACAAGATACTATTTTAACACTAATTATATTAAGGTTTTTTTCCCAGAAGGAGCATCGTGTGAGTTGATTCCAGCACATCTGTACGTCCCCTCTGAAGTGTGTAGGTCTCCTAGCAGGTTGTGGGATATGCTTACTTGGAGTTCCTCTTGCTTCCATTCAGGAGGACATTTTAAGCATATTTAAATCTAATTAAGATCAGTCCAACTTCAGTACAAGCTTAAGTGTTTTCCTGGGGTAGTCCTAATCACATATTCCTGGAATAGAGTCTTAGACTATAGGTCAAAATATTTCTTTATCTTTGAGCTCAGGTTTTGTTCCTTGTTAGGGAACGATACAAACTGAGGAAGTTTAGTGAAGTAGTCCCGGTGGCAGGAGAAGGAAAGCAGGATCTTTTGTGATGAAGAGGTAATAAAAGTATATTGGAGTGTCATGATGTATGTGTGACCTAGCAAGACTGTGGTGGATTCCAAATGTTTACATTTTCTAAAATAGAGCTTGTTTATTTCATAGATGGGCAAATTCAGAGACTAATAGTAGATTCTGTAAGAGACCTTTCTCTGATTGTAATCAAACATGCTTTCTGCATGTGTTATTTTGAAATGCTGTAGTACTGCTGAGTCCTGATCTGTAGGAGATGGCTCTTGCAGCTCATATAATGTGCAACATGCAGATGATTACACGACAGTCTATGTGTCTTCTCTCAGTGCTGATTTGCAAGCAACATTAAAAAAATGGACGGGCAGTTGGTAATGGAAATATGCTGTGGCTGAATACACTGAAATAGTCTTTCTTCCTGTTATTTGTACAAATGATCTCTTTGAGGTTCACACTACGTCAAAGGGTCTGGCCTATGGACAGATGGCTGTAAAACTAGGTGCCATCTAAAGAGGGTGCTGTCTGTTCTCAAATGAGTCATCAAGAGCTGATCCATGCCAACCTGTTTAGCAGCTTACATTAGTAACCAGGCAAGGTACTACTAAAATAAAAAGTATGAAAGAAAAAGTGATGTTTGTAAAAATAAATTTTCTTACTCCTTTATTGAAAGTGTATAATTAGGTATATTTCTGTATTGAAAGTTTGTATCAGCTTTCAATGTCTATTATTGTCTTTCTGTCAGTGTTTTCTTCTTTCTTCTCCATTACATTTTTTTAAATGAATTTTACTATTCATTTAATCAATGTACCTTTTAGTTACAGACATTTCCCCTCCCTCCCCCCTCAAGTTTATAGCTGCTGAGAAATATGAACAAAATGTTAATGCAAGATTTCACGTGTTGTTGTTCTGGAAAAAATTAACTTCCTTATAAAATTTTTTTGAGCATCAAAATCTAAACATTTGGGATCCACCATTGTCTTGTAAAGCTATCAAGGCTAACTTGTCTAAGCTTTTTATATGCCCAAGAAAGATGACCTGTCTGATAAAGCCATTTTATTATTGTTGAAATATATATTTTGTTCACTACAGAGCACATTTTCTTATCTTTACTGCTATTCCACAGTTTCGTAGTTTTTGGAACATCTGCTTGTGGCAGCCTCCACTGTGTTTAGTAAAGAAAAAGAAGGTGGCATATCTTTGTTTCAAGTTCTCCCAGCAGAGAACTGCAACAGTGGCTGCAACGTTATTCAGCCTCACAGTTACCTCGTGTTACTGCAGCTTGGGAAGCACATGGCAGTGTGATCAAAGCCCTCTTTGGCCTTCGGATTATGCTTGCAATTCATTATATAAAACCATTTCACTATGAGATTTAAACACTCTTCCACACAGAAGGGAGACTATTGCTACAATAACAGACTCCCCCTCCTTCACTGTGGAAATATACTCACTTAGAAAATGCCAAGTTTTTGTCTGCTTAACATTCAAAGCACATGTCAGACTGTTTAAGAAAAAAAAAAAGAAGTGTGTGCCTACTCTGGTGCATATTTTTGAAACTATCCCAAGAAAAGACCATTTTTTAAATTATTATTTTATTTTTTGGTTTTGTTTTTTATTTTTTTCCCTTCATTTTATTTCACAAAACCTGTTTGTTAGCCACCTGGTGAGCATTACTGCACCTACATCTTGTCGTAATAAATCATTGACCATTTGGTGCTGCTGAGGCTACTCAACCTCAGGTTTTGCAAGGCCTGCTTGCCTGAGCAAAATAAATGAAGGAAATGGCTGGGGAGGCAGTTAATAATTGTGCATGTTATTTTAAAATCCAGATGCAGGAAAATGGAAGCTTGCAATGGTGCCCCCACATTTGCTGCTGCAGTTACTATAGCAGCAGCAGATGCTGACTTTGGATGATTTTAAAGTGCTTAGTATAAGGCAAAAAATAAATGCTTAGGGTGGATTTTCTGGTAGGACTGACATGATGACTCAGTTTAGGACAAGAGCAGTACTGGTAGGCAGGGTAAAATGACAAGTTTTTCTAGGCTCTCAGAGGCATAATGATCACCTTGGCAAAGCTGCTTGATCCTGACTTTCAGATCTGAACCCAACATTTTATCACATAGGCAAGAGTGGGATCAAATGAAAGGCCTGTCTGTTAAGTGAAGAACAAGGATATCAAGATGAGATTCAGTATAACAGTGCAAATGGACATGAACGATGTTAAGAGTTGACTGTAAGAATGTACCCACCACGTGGTCCTGTTTCAGCATGAGTGGTGGCAAGGGGTTCAGTGAAACTTTCTGCTGCACCAAGATCTTTGCAGAAGAGAGGCAAGCCACCACAGAGCTAATCACATCTTTTAACCATCCATCTCCTGCTTGATGAGCTTGTCTGGAGGTATTAAGATAGTTCACTTACAGAACACTGTCACCAGTTTTATGGAAGCTGAAGCTACTGCCCTGCCTTCATCTCTCCCCCTCCTCTTGTATTTGAGTAGTGAAGTCATCTAGAACTCAATTAGCTACTGGGAGGGAGGTGGGAAGCAAAGCTGGATTAATCTGGGAAGAATTCCATTAGGATAAGACTCCAGGGGGATTGAGTTTGAGAGTTAAATGACTGGCCACAGATCATCTGCTTTCACATGGGTAAACTCATGTGAATAAGACAAACTAGTATGAAACAAGTTTTCTAATATTGATAGCAGATGTCCTGGGTGGGGATGGGTGAAGAAACGTTCGTTTTAGAGGAAACCTCTGATACTGTGGTTGGGTACTGCAAGGGGCCTTTCTGGCCAGGCAGATCCAGTTGTGAGGCTGAGATTTAAATATGGCAAAACCTCATTTTTTGATCTGTTGTGGCTAATGTCAAGTATCTGTTTTCTGCATCATCATGTTTCTTTTGTATAGACTGAGACAAGACATCTTGCTTCCTAAAAAACCCTCTTTTGCTTTGTGGCAGCTAGTGCAAACTGTAGTAGCCATGTAGATACATACTCCTTGGCAGTTGTAACAAAGCAGGCCCTAAGCAGGGTTTATAGAAGAAAAAGGGCTATTACAGCTGTCTGTACAGATCCATCATGCTCTACTTTTCCCTGTACACTGCTCTAATCTTGCTTTTTCAGCCTCATTTGACCCTGTTCTTGTTCAACCCTGCAAGTCGCATACTCCTTAAAAATGAAGCCAAGTCCCAAGAGATGACTTCAGCATGAGATGCAGGTAGCCAGCACTCCTTAAAATATGACAGTTGGGTAACTCATATTATGCCTCGGGTCATAATGTAGTTGTGCATTAGATGTCTTTCTTCTCCCCCACTTCTACTAGGCACAACACTGCCAAACTGCAATATGTTTGTAATAATAGTGACACTGTCATAGCTATTGATTATTCCTCTAAGGGTCTTGGAGAGTTTTATAAATTTGTAATGAGTCTCCTGACCCTGTGAAGTCATGCATTTAAAGATCCAGAATGTTGAAGATGCTTGGGCTCATGTAACGGGCACAAAACTATGTGGATTTGTATTCTTTCCAGCCCTATGGGAAACGGTATTGATGTGTAATGAGTTGTTGGCCAAGATCAGAAGAGCCACAGGCTGAACAGCCTCAGCCTTCAAACTTATCCATGTTTATTCCTGACATTACTGTTCAGCTGTAAAGCCAATTCAGCAACATTAATTTAAATCACAGGGTGAATTTATTTGAGGAAGCGGGTGGGGAAAAGGCTTTTGTATTCAAGTATTCATTGAAGAGTTTTTTGCAGAAAAGATGGTCAAACAGCTGGAGCAGAAAAGGAGGATAAAAGAGGTAAACTAATTTTCACTAGCTACTGGGGAAGGAGATGGAAAGTTCAGCTTTTACATTCAATTAATTGCCTCTCTCTGGTCTTACCTTCAATATGAGGGTATGGTTAGTAATATGGATCTATTTCAGTCACATATCTCTGTTATCCAAAAAAGAAGGAAGTCCTGTGTTGCTTTGTAAGAAGGGTTGGTTATAATGGTGAAGATGGAAGAAGAAAATAGAGAGGGAATGGGCTGGATTTCTTCTTTTTTTTTGTTGTTTTTTAAATGCTGTTATTTGCTGTGGAATTCATGCCACACTGAGCGATGGTAACTAGGAAAGCGGGAGCAGAGGCTGCAGTCCCCTTTATTTCTCTGAAAAATCAGCATGTGTCTGTGAAAGAACATAATCCAGGCCCTATTTCATGCAGTGTATTTTAGCTTTTGAAATATTTGAATTATATGTTTATGGTTCACAAAATGACTCAAGGGTGGTTATTTATCTTGTTTACAAAACACAAACTAACCCCTCAAACAGTCTGTGCTGTATATGTATACAACCATAAAATCCTCTGGACTCTTAGAAATATACAAATGTGCCAGGAACTTGTATATTTATATATACCCTGATATAAATTCCTTGCACACATGGCTTAAATCCAGAGGTAATTTTTCTACATTGTGTGAAGTAGATATCAGTTATCCTTTCATGTGTCACAGTTTCTTTTTTAAGAAGGAGAGCAACATTCTTAAACATCTTGACAAAGAAGAAACTCCCTGAAATTGGCTGCCTTGGGGTTAGTTGGTCAGTTGCTGTGTAGGTGCCTTGCAATTCAAGGGTAAAACTACTGCATTAAGTTATGCAAACCTCAGGCTAGTATCTGATATTTTTCATTAATAATGCATAGCATGTGAAGTTACTTTAATCCTTAGGTTTCAGTATTGTAAAAGTGGTTAAATTATTTCAGTCACAGAGGTTAAGTGGAATGCTACGGTAGCATGGTTAGGAAATTGTGCTATTTGGGATAGAATCCATATCCATGACCGTAGCTTTCATCTGCAGAATTCTGGTGGCTCCCTTAGAGTCATTTCGCAATTTCAGATTGTTTGGGTCAACAGACCCATCTTCGCTGTTGGTTCCATTACTTTTTTTGCCTGCTTGTCTTGTTTGCTTTAAAATGACTGAATTAGCACCCATTTAACATTCTACATTTGAAGGAAATGAAAAACTGACTGTGTGCCTCAGGAAGTAGATTAAGAAGTTAGAAGGGGGCTTGACATTGAGCTGTCTTCTTATAACAGTGGATGATCTCCCCAGGTGAGGGCTGATTTGCTCAAAATCAGGAAAATAAAAAAAGGAAGCAAACTGTTCTCTAATAAAAGGAGGTCAGTTTCTAGAACAGTCCTCTTGACTCTTTGTAGCTGTGCTAAATTTGCTTAAATAAAAGGTAAAGGGGAAAAAAACTTTTAAACATTGTCTTTTAAAGAGCGTAGACTTTATTTCATTTCCCCAGTTGCAGTCAAAGACTATGCACTGCCACTTCACTCCAGAGGTGTCAAAGCAGAGTTAACAATTTTTCTAATGCTTTTTTTCTTCTGTTTGGAAAAAGCAACTTTGTCGAATCAGAACCTTCTGTCAAAGCTTTCAGTGACACTTCATTCTGGAAAATCTCTACCTAGCACGCTTTCAATAGTGCTGACATTGTTGGGAATGAAATAATTTAATATTTAATTTCAAAATAGTATTTCAGTGTTTTAATATAAACATTTCAAACTTCATGACAAAATGAAACTTTTTAAATAGGAAAACAATGTTAGAGCAACACCAAATATTTCCAAGAAAATTCTATCCTGTTAGTAAAACTCCTGGTTTTTGTGGGTTTTGGTTTTTCTCAAATGGAAATATAAGCAAGTATTTAACTACTAAAATTGTTTCCATAATAGAAGTTCTAGGGTTTTTTATAGCTTTAGCACAAAGTTGGCTGTTAATCAGGTCAGTATGTCCTGACCACTGAGTCTCTTGTGCATTGAGGTAATACTCACTACTTCAAAGCTCTGCTGTTATGCCAGCCACAGTGGGTAGGGGCATTCTTTAAGTCTCTCAAAGATGGTTGTGAGAGCAGGTGTGCACTGCATATATCCTCCAATTATGTATTTTTCTTATGACAGTTTTCCAAGATGTGTAGTGAGCAGTGTGTCCATTTACATGTCCTGAGGCACTTCAGCCTAATGTTTCCTACCATCCCAAATATTTTGGTGAAGCTGGAGCACATAACTTAAATGATCTCTCGACTTCATTTAAAGGTCTCAGACAATGAAGAATTCACCTTGCTGTTAAATAAGGATGTGTGCAGTACTTCCAACACAAACTGTTTGGCTTCAATTTTCACACTTTGGATTTTTTGCATCTTCATCATGAGAAATTTTTTGCCCATGTAGCATAAACCACAGACAAATAAATCTCTTTTTTCTGAGAAGCTGAGTTTAATTCTTTCATTGTATGGTTTATTTTCCATTCAGTGTGGCTGTTTCCTGGACAATTTCCAGTTTGCTAAGAGACACTAACAAGCAGCAGGCAAAAATTGGTACTCAATGTATGTTTATATATTGTTACAACACCCCATTACAGTACCATCAAGAGGTCAGTTGATTTCTCTTGATTGCAACTGAGCTATAATGTCCTGCACTGTGTAAAGATTTGGCCCTTTCTCTCTCTTCTTTACCTCTTCCCCATTCCCTGTGAGGTAAGTGTTCCTATGTATTTTGGCCAGAAGGAAAGATGCCTTTCAGAACGCTTCAGCACAGCTGTTCAGTCTAAGTCCTTAGCTAACCAGGTGCTGAGCAGAAAAGTTCTCCCTTGTGCCATTACATAGAAAATGTCATGTAATAATAACCTACTTCCTCTATAACAAACCAAGTGCCTGAGTCGGAGAAACTAAGATTTCCCTTAACTCTGAGTACCCTCAGAGCTACTTCTGCAGGCCCTTTCATAGCCAGCTGTGAATTGTTTGGGCAGAAATTGGACAGGAACAGCTGCTGAAACACCTGCTACAAGGCCTTTGATCTTGCTACTACAACAATAACTTCTAAGGCTTTGAAAGTTTGCTTGTCTGGAGAAGAAGCTACGGTTGAAACTTCACTGCTACCAGGGCTGCTGCAAGGTGAATGTGTTGGGGTGGTGGCACAGTTTCCAGATGATTCTTTTATATAGATGCATAAATTAATTTTGAAACCGTTTATGGTTATGTGGAAGTAAATATCCCTGGATGTTTTCCTGCAGTGAAATGCAGAGCAGAGTGTTGTTGTTATATTCTGGTCATTATACACTTTTCCAGCCTTGTCAGTACCACACATCCAGTCTGCTTTGTTGGTTAGTTATTCTGCTCCTCCCCACAGTTAAACCGTGCTTATCACAGGCCAGAGATTTGGAGGCACAGAGGGTTGTTGCTCTCCATGTTCTGCTGCTCAGGACTGATTGGGTTGTTGATTCTGCTTTAGACAATGTTTTGTGCTGTTTAAGTGATGCTGATTGGTAAGAGCTCTTAGTGCCTGTGTGCCATCTGAGCTCGAATTTGTTCTCTCTTGAACAACCACATCCATGGAAGTATGAGAAGGATGCTTATGATCCTCAGCAGGGAAGTTAACAGCTGCTCTAACTCTCTTGAGCCTTATGAGGTGAATAGCTGGTCCAATTAGTCTGATATAAACTGGGAAGTTGTAGTGAGACACTAGATCCTGTGTGCAATTCATATTTCTGTCATGTATTGAAGTAATCTCTTGCTTGATTTCTCCTAGTCTGGAACTAATTAAATAATGATGAGAGCATTTGTGCTGTATGATGCATATGTGCTTCTGCACCACTGACGTCTCACATCCTCTAACTTGTGTTATTATGATGCAAGAGCTAGAATTTTTGGTTTTGTCATAATTGTAGTCCTTAAGATAGAAAAAAAAATTAAAAGGGGAAAATATTTATTGATCTATAAGCAAAAACTGGAACCAGTAGAAACACTTTTTGTTTTTGTCTGTTCCTGAATAGCTTGGGATCCAAGATGGCAAAAAGAAGATAAGAACGACTGTGTAGATTCTAAAATAAAAATCCCTTATGTCTTTACCCCTCTCTACTTATAAATAGGATTTATTGCCTGTTGATAATATATTTATCATTCCAACAGTAAATAACCTTTTAATAAAGCAGTTAATTGTTATGAATAACTGAGATTAAAATTATGTGAACCACAAATTCATTTTATAACATGCAGCTGGGAGAAAGCAATTTTAGGGATGCTAATAAAATTTTTCTAATATAAACTTTGGAATTTCTAGAATCCTGGAGGCTTTTCCTGCATCATCCTTAGTGATTTGGAGAAATTCAGGTCTACCTTGGACCTTCTGTCTATGGAGAAACATTAGTCTTTGGAACCTATGTGATAAAGTTCAGTAACATCCCTAACATTCAGAACTATACAACTTGCTCAGATAAATAATTATTTACATACTTTTAATTTTATGAGATGAGGTTCAATAACTTAGTTGTTTGTGAAGAGTGGTGTTATTTCAACTTGTTTCTAAGTTTATTTTAAACTGATAGAAAAATGATGTTGTCTAGTGTTATTTACCCTGACACTGTTTTCTCCTTTACTCCCAAAGCAGGTGTTTGTCAGAGGCTTTCGGTGGTGTAGGCAAAAATTGAATTTTGTTGCCATAAAGATGAAGGGCAAAGTCTTTCCAGTCATAGCCAGGGACAGGGGATAAGATGAACTTGAGATACAGATTGGAAAAATATAGGTTTGTTGTTCCAGCTGTTGTTAGCGAAATGGAGTAAGAGGACTCACAAGTGACAGTTGCTGCTGTTGAGGTGGGATGTCACCTCCCTGCAGTAAATGCTACTCTGTTTTTCCTAAAATCTCTTGGCAAAAACACCAGCTTTATTTCTGCTTTTTGTGATCCTGTCTAGGCAATGTAGAGGATAAGGCTTTTTCTGTGGTTCTGTTTCTGTATCTAATCAGCCTTTTCAACCATTCTCTAGCCTCATTGTGTATCAGTCTACCTGTCTACTGCTTAGATAGTTAATGCCTGTGCCTGGAAATATGTTTGCCAGGAACAGGCAAAGTAGGGCTTTCATCGGGAGGAAAAACAGTAGTCTTGACACGTAGTCTTTATGACTTGGTTAGGGCAGTAAGCCCTCAACAAAAGTTGGTTGTAACAGTAAAGTATGGTCTCGTCTCGTTCCACATATCCCACCGACGTTTTCCATCAGTGTCATTCACCAGAAGGAATTTTGTTACTAGAAGCAATAAATAAAATCCATTTGGCCTTGTTAATTTTATAAATTGTGCGAAAACAATTTGTGACCTGTTCTGGCAGCTATTGTGTGGCTCTAGGACCTTTCAGACAGTACAAGGTTTGAGTATAGATTAAGAAGACATCTGATATGAATTCTTGGGGTTTCTCAGCATTTCTGAGCCAATTTTTTTAGGTCAAGGTCTGGTAAAAATAAAGGGTTCTACTGGTAGCTATCTCTTTAGAGCTGGAGACATTTGAAGACTCGAAAGGAATCATTAGGGACCCTGGAGAACTTCCATCCACTGACAGCTCTTAGGAACAGGGTAGGAAACGTTTCTCAGGCCAAGTTAAACACACTTGATCTAGCTTTCAGGATATGATAAGATGCCTCTAAGATGCCTTCCAATTCTAGCTGGAATATCACAAGAATCTGAATTCTTGGCCCAGTGTCCATACAAAACTTTTCTAATAATTTTGCATTGTTTTTCCTGTCTGATACTTTTATTATAAACTGAACAATGTCTGCATAGCTTTGTCACTACTTTCTGGTAATCACAGGAATGTTTTCTTCTGTGCTGCAACACTTACCCATTCCTGTCAAGCCAACTTCCCCTGCAGTGTTTTTACTAAACCTTTAGCTGAGGCATACATTAACTTAATTTCAAAACTAAGAGCCATTTTGACCAAGGAAATAAACTATTTCCTTTTGAAATATGTGAAAACAAGTTTATAGTTTTGTAACTGTGTAACACACATCAAACTTGTTCTTCCATTACAAAATTGACTTTCCCATGACCTGTTTAGTTTTTGTAATATTTCCTAATAAGTAAAAAAATAAAATCAAGAAAATTCCTAACCAGCTCTAACAGTGGTGTAAATTCCTGGAACATTATGTGCTAATATCTGACAATGCCTAACACTGAGGAAAAAGAATGTAAAGGAAGATGAATATGCAGTTGCATGGGAGAGGAGGGGAAATGAGGATGAAATCGTTGCGTCAGGTTGTTTTATGGGAAAAGAAGGTATGAGAGTTTCTTGAATCAGTGTGAGGTCAGAATAGTATGAATGCCAGGAACTCTTTGTGGCATTGATATCTTGCATTGACAGTTTCTTGAGACACTGAGGAAAAAAGGAGGAACCTTTTCTTATATTTCAACCAGTTTATTTTCAGCCTATGTTGCCATGGAATTTGATGCCCTGTTATGCTGAGCTCTGTACTTTTACACACACCAGCCCAGATATAGTAACAAGTTTTCTTGCCAGACTAGTTTTCTTCAACATTGATTCACATTAGCTGAACATCTGGCACTTCGTGTTTTTCACTAAACTGAGTTGCCTTTCCCCAAATACTCAATAAGAAAATATTAATGTCATAACTAGAAGCACGTAAACCTTTTAAACAAAATACAATGTAAGCAAGTTTATGACCATAGCAAGCAGTGTAAGCAAGTTCATATAGAGGAAGAAGGACATGTAAATTTTTTACTATACCTATAATCCAAATACTCCCAAATGAGTTGATTTGAGTAGATTGTATTCTAGATGCCCGTTAAAACTCGTTGTCTTATGAGCAAACATTTTGGGGGACATGTTTAAAAGACTTGTTTCTTGGAGCTACTTAGGCACTTCTGTTAAGTCATCAGGTAAACTAGGCATGTACATTATTATGTGAGTTACTGTGATACTGTCAGGGAAGGTAAGCTTTCTGTTGTTCTTCTTACCCACAGAGTTTAAAAATATTAATTTCATTCTTTATTCATATACAGTAGCATCTACAGGCCTCAAATAAGTTTTGAAGTCAAAATGGCTCCTTGTTTTGAAAGTAATATGTCAAATAAGTTCTGGACAAACATTTGTGCCTTAGAATGGTCTGTGATTAACTATATTATGTTAACTAACACCTTTGAAGGCTAGCTTACTCAAGGATCCTGTAAACAACAGCTGTCATAATGTGCCCATGAGATAAGGAATCTATTTTGGTGTTATAGATGGAAAACAACAATTGAGACTGCATATGTATTTTTACTTGGTTCTCTTTGCAGGAGAGAAAATAGCTTATCTAAAGTTGATGGGACAATTCTATGGTTCAGTCAGAAATGGCCAGGTCTTCTTCCTGGCAGACCTCTTGGCCATGTGTCCCTGCCAAAGATTTGCTTTTTATATTACCTTGCCAACTTTCCTTATTAAAGCTTTGTGATAAAACTCACTTAACTACAAGGCAACCATGCTGGAAGTCTGTTTCTTCTCTAGGCTTTGAGATTGCTTTTGAGTAATCTAAAGATATAAAGGAAGCTTTGCTTATATTGTAGACTGCATGCCTACTCAAATGTTATTAAGAAACTTCTCCACAAAAACAATGTTTCCCCAGCTTACTAATAGGCTAAATTGCTAACTTTTTTTTGTTTTTTCTTCAGTACTTTTTTAAGAGGCACACACAAATGAACTAATAACACTTCTAATCTCATTTAACTCCTACTTCACTTAGCAAATGCAAGATACTTGATATGCCTCACTTGTTGCATAGTAACCAACCCACTTTGAGAAATGTAACTATGCAAGCTGAGAATTAGGAGTCATTATGCCTTTGCTGAGGGCTCATTAGGATTGCATGCCGAGGGTGCCATCTTAATTAGGGATGAACCTGACCACCTGAAAGTAATTCACACTGGCAGCCAACTGTAGTATTTTCCAATTTCTGATTTGTCTGGCTTCCATCTGCCAGCTCTATCTTAGCAATGACTCCTGTTGGTGTCAACAACAATGTTCGTAATATCATGAATTGCATCCTGTCTTTTGGGTGCAATAAAATTTGACAGTTCCCTGCACAGTATCTGTGATGAGGGGGACTGATAGCTATGGGACAGGCATGATCAAGATGATGAAATGCAAGGCATCAATATATGATAAGACATGCAGAAAATAACCTTGAGATGTAAAAATCTAAAACAAAATCTCCCACTTCTAAAATAAAAAAACAAATAAAGTGTGAGCTTACGTTTTCTGCCACCATTGCAAGTACACTGAACAGATGCGTGAATAGCACACAGTGTTGTACTTCACTATGCTTCCTATTCATTGGCACCTCTTTCAATGATACCTCAAGGAACTTGTGTTGATGGAACCTGTCAACCAAGCAACAGGAACTTTAACTGGAGCTTTGTTTTGGTGCTTGTTATATACCAGTGCAGTCTCAGGACAAAACAAAGGTAGATGGGTATAAATGCTATGTAAATTGTTTTGTTGTCAGGGCAGTGATGTAAGCAAGTCTACACAATAAAATCTACAGAGATTCAGGAGTATAAACAAAAGTAAATGACTTAGATTCTGAATGCCATTCAAAAATACAGAAGAGATGAAAATGTCTTTATTTCAAATAGAACATGGACCGTGGACGTGCTGCTAGTCTATCGAATACAGAAAAAAATGTTTAAAGAAAGTTCATTTAAACCACAGAAAATGCTTGTGTTTTTCAGACTGTACTGCAGTCAGACACATCCTCCTTACCAGTCAGGCTAGTAGGAAGTGGAAATTGCAATACCTTTAACTCCATTGAGATTTGTTTATTTTAGCTCTGACACAATCATTTAATGCTTTCATGTAACCACACTCTTCAAAATTAGGGATTAAAAATTAAGATTGCTTTTGCCATGTTGTACTAGGTTAATGGAATTAATTCCCCAAGAGATCTTTTTTCTCCAATTGCTTCTGAAACTCCTATCAATAGGAGAATTTAGCATGTTGTACTTCTTGGCAAGTTGATCATTTCTATTGAATACTTTGTCAGGTATTTAACATCTCATCTTTCACTCAGGGGCTTCCAACATGTTTTGCTTATTTTTTGTCTGGTGT
The DNA here is from genome assembly GCA_013398125.1 of Aegotheles bennettii. Taxonomy (NCBI): domain Eukaryota; kingdom Metazoa; phylum Chordata; class Aves; order Caprimulgiformes; family Aegothelidae; genus Aegotheles; species Aegotheles bennettii. Next base: position 22,433 of record VZRW01010957.1, on the reverse strand, counting down.
GGAGCACAGCAGTGGTTTACAACATGAAGGTGAGAATGCTTGTGGAAAATATCTCCACCAACTGAAAGAATAGAGAGATATTAAGCACAAGAATCACTATAGATAAAATTTGTTTAGGCTTCTCTGTGTTCAGATCTGCAGGGAGGTTTTAGAGCATTTCCATGTGCTCAGTGTTTCTTGAGAATTGAAGCTTAGTCCAGGACAAAAAAAAAGCTTGGTGCTCTTTAACTTTCACTGGGTATGTTGGCTTTACTAATGTTCTGAGGTTGAACCCAGAAGGAATAGAAAACTAAAATATTTTTAACATGTCTTCATGCATTCAGTGTCCTTCTCCACCTGACACCCAAGAACCCAGTGCCCAGTTCATTTTGCACTGTGTTTATGGGGATGACTTACGGAAAGTAAGGGCACACCCCATTGAATGGCCACTGTAATGACAGAGATGTCTTGCAGGTTCTGTGCTCCTTGGAGTTCCCAGATGATATTCACATCTCCATGCTGCACCACAGATCTGGACAGGTATCTTTAGAGCCTCACCTCTCCTCTACTGGTTGCCCACCATGCCTTACTCTGGGTTGAGACAAAACACAAGTATTTCCCACTCCAGCTGTTAGGCTTGCAAACTGTTTCACACAAAGATATCGCATAAAATTCTGGCCTTCAGAGGTAAAATAGTTATGTGACTGCTTACAGAAAGTGACTCAAAGACACTTTCTTCAGCATTCTCATGTCTAGTGGTTGATGCACTGTAGAAAAGGCAAATAATTTAGGGGCATTGCATTCCCTAGCATGTGTATTTCATATATTGATTGACCACACTTTTAGTCAGTGTTTTTTCTGGGTTTGTTCTGAATTTGGATATGGTTGAGTTTCTAGTGCTGACTTCATGTATACTAATAGATTCACTGAGTTTTTAATTGCTGATTTACTTTTAAAAACCCCAGCAACTATGTCACTTGATAGTCTAAGCTATTTTCTTTGAATAGACAGGATTTTCAGTGTCTTTATGAGAAGTGCTTACTTGACCATTACCCTTTCTATGACCCATTCCTGCCTATTTTAATTAATTAACTTATATGCAGTAGTCTATGATGCTATTTATATTCTTCTCCACTCTGCAGTTGCACCTCATCTCTCTTTGAGTGGGATAAACAACAGAACAGCGCAGACAAATGTTTATACAGAGAGATTGAAGTTGGCTGAGACTCCTGACTCTTATGAAGAAAAATTCTTGCATGTTATGTTCTAGTAGAACAGAGCACACAATATTGTATTTTGTTGAAAGAAAACCAGTTATGAACAAATAAGAACAGTAATAATATAAAAGATCACCTCACTTAAGCTTTGCAATGTACACCATCTGCAAAACTGCTTACAAGCTGGAGTAGAAAACCACAAGTGACAAAAAAATCTCAATATTTGAACATGACTGTTTATGGTAAAAATAATTANAAAGAAAAAAAGAAAAAAAAAGAACTGAAAACTGTAAAGACCTGAAAGAGTTCCTATCTATTTCTAGAAAACCGAAGCATCCCAGGATTAACATATGTATCAAGGTGCAAGGTATGAGGTAAATGGGTTTTACTGTTGAAAAAAACATAGACAGTTCTTTTAGATTTATAATTTAATAAGAACCACAGGAAAATCTCAAGAGAATTCTCCATAGTGGATCACTGCTTCTCCTTGGCCGGGATAAAACTCAGTCAATAAGTAACTATAAGGTTAATTCTGATACAGATTTTTTTATTTCTTGTCCAGTAAGAGCCCCTAGAACCAGTTTTAAACAGGAGAGGTTGACAAGTCCTCTCTGTAATCAAGAAGATATCTAAGGTAATGGGCCAAAATCACTTTGACCAGTGGGATATCTGATGACTATTAGTGTTGCCCTAATGTGAACTTTTACATCCCTTTTTCCATGCACTCGCAGTTTTGGTGCTAGAACTTCAGTACTACTCACCACAAGGGTGTGTTCTGCAAATACGTGAGTGCCTTTCTGCTGCTAATAATTTTGTTTATTTTGCATTAGTTCTTTCATCTGCTAGCATCTATATCATCTTTACAACTTAAGAGTTGACAAAAGATTTTTGTTTTGAATCATTTTGGCGTGTAAGTATAATCTTGTCTGGAAAAGAAGCTTATTCTCTGTTGGGCCTAGGAAGGATTCTGGGAGATGGAATTTCTGAAGATTTTCCATCTTCCTTTTGCAAAACTGTTGTTGGGACTTGAGTTTTGTATTGTTCTTTTTGCTGCTTCAAGTTCTAGTTTTGCTTCTTCTCAGTTCCAGCTGAGCCACTGTCTGTCAAGAACTATTGTAGCAATTTAACCTGCTTAATACAAAAATCTTACAAAATATGCTGATGCTAAATACATTTAATTTGGTAGGATTCCATTGAAGTCATTGCTCTGTTGCTGCAGTTGGCTCCAGATCAAAACGTGGGGTTTACCATTGTATCCTCCCTTAGTCATGTTCATGTCTCTCTTCTGTTCCTGATGGTCTGTCCATAGAAATGTGTAGGAGTTCAGGAGCTGCAATCAATAGATGGTGAATGATGAGGAAGTAGGCAATGAAGCAATTACTGTTGTGTGAACGCTTTACACTGAGATGATGCTCCCAGTCAGACATCACTGTCAGAGTTGGCTACTGTAGCTGGGTCAGTGTCAGCCACCACAGATTAGAGTAGCCTGGAGACTGTTGCTTATATTTACACAGAAATAGAAAATGGTAGGGGTTGGAAGGGGTCTCTGGAGATCAACTAGTCCAACCCCTCTGCTGAAGAAAGTTCACCTAGAGCAGGTGGCACAGGATTGCATCCAGGCAGGTTTTGAATGTCTCCAGAGAACGATACTCTACAACCTCTCTGGGCAGCCTGTTCCAGTGCTCTGTCACCCTCAAGGTAAAGTTTTTCCTCATGTTCAAATGGAACTTCCTGTGTTCCAGTTTGTGCCTGTTGCCCTTTGTCCTGTCACTGAGCACCCCTGAAAAGAGTCTGGCCTCATCTTCTTGACACCCACCCTGTAGATATTTATAGACATTATAGACATTATAGACATTGATAGTCTTCTCTTCTCCAGGCTAAACAGACCCAGGTCTCTCAGCCTTTACTTCTAAGAGAGATGCTCCAGTCACATAGCCATTTTCATAGTCCTCCCCTGAATTGTCTCCAGTAGTTCCTTGTCTGTCTTGAACTGGGGAGCTCAAGATTGGACACAGTGCTGTGGATGAGGCCTCAACAGGGCAGAGTAGAGGGTGAGGATAACCTTTCTGGGATTTCTGAATGTCGGCCTTAGCAGTAATGAACAAAGCAAAGAAGCCATTCAGTAACTCCACCTTCTCAGGGGAAAAGATGTTCTGGAGAAATAATCAAGCACAAAAGTGAACAGAGCTTTAAGGAAATAAGACTGAAACTCTCCCTTACACTAAGTCTTCCTTGGAAGAGCTCTCTTTCTACAAGGAGCTCTGTCAAACTTCAGATTGTCTTCAGTATAGCTTTGATTGTGTTTTGTTATTTTCTTCTTTGTTGTTGACTCTCAGTAATGTATCTAAGATCAGAAATTCCTCAGACAATTTGATGGGTTCTATTGACCAAGTACTTTCTTTTGCATAGTTTAGTTGTTTCGGAATTTTCACAGTGCAATGTCTCACAAGTCTCTTCATCTTGACTCTGGGTTTTTGGTTTTTTGGGTTTGGGGTTTTTTTTTTGAGTTGCTCTTCATCTGTCCTCAATCTCTTCATCCATTTCATCTCCTAAAATGACATTGGTATGGGAGAGAGTAGCCAGAACAAGCTGTGCCCTAGCTGGCTGGTTGTTTTTCTCCTGTTTAGAATAACAACCTCTCTTTTAGCACTCCTCTAATGAAATGCTCACTTTGAGAAGAATGTAGATTATAACTAGAGTTCTTACTTGCTGCATATCTTCAGGGTGCCATTCTTCCAGTAAATATCAATTTTTGTCTTTCACTGAAGCACTTAATTCTGGATAAGGTTAGTCAAAACTTCCTGTTTGTTTCACCAAATGTGCCTGCTGAGAACTTTCCAAGAGCTGTGCGTTGACATCTCTTTGGGCTTAATTTTGGAAGTCTCTAACAGTCAGTCAACACTTAGTTATAATAACCTGTGTAAGGTGTGAAGTAGAGAAGACCTAAGAAGTGAGAAAATAATAATAGCTAGAATGATAGAACAATAAAGAATTAGCAGCAAAATGTATAACCTCACAGAGCAATATAGAATTTCTTTCTGTTTCCTTAACTTTTCTTTTTATGAGACTCCAGTGAGGTGTACACAATGCAATGGTTTTGCTAGGCAGTATAGAAACCTTCTAAAGGCATGATTAAGTGTCAGTGTTGTTTCCATTTGGAAGAATTCAAGCCAAATTTGTTCAGTATTACAAAACCAGAAACCAGGAGTATTTGTCTGCGCTTTAGACTCTGGTCTAGAAAATAGTCTCTCACTGGCTTAGTGCTTGTTTAGTGCCCTTCAAACTATACCCTGTTTTCCCTACTAAGAGTAACAATTTATCTAAGCATCCTGAAAATGCTGCTCTTGTGACAGCTGCAGAAAAGACAGCATGGTAATACCAAAATGGATCAACTATTACCAGCTGTTTTCTACAGAGAAAGCAGTAAACAATGCAATAGAGATTTGTGAAATGCTCTCCTTGACATTCAGCTTTTAGATTTGAGAACGAGACCTGCGTAAAGACTCAAATGGGGTTTTTTTGTGATTTGTACCTGCTCTTCAAAAGTTATAAAAAGGAAAAAGAACCATTCCCCTTTGCAATTCTGCCTGTGAGTGTCTGCGCACATCTTACATTGAAGTTGATGTAAACTACTTGAATTCACGGCTAAAGACATACTATGTCTTTTATGACCACATTATGTAAGTAATTCAAATATACAGGCCTTTTAGTAGACAAAATTATGGATTGTTTAATCTTCTCATTCTACCCCTATACTAATGTTTATTGGTATGAACATATGTTATTTCATCAAGCTCTCTGAGATGGTATTTTTTGGGCATTCTGAGTATTTCAAAGTGGATTCTGCCTATCCCATTTTTAATCAGGTTTTGATCAAGTGTAGAATTGTGTTTACTGGATATGAAGTGACATGGAGATGCATAATCCCAAAGACCTAAAGCATCTATATACTAGTGAAATACTGTCAATCCCATTTTCCCAGTTTTACAAGCTCAAAGCTTCTTTAAGCTAAAATTGTAAGAAAATATCTTTTGAACAGTACACAGTACTGTGATTGTTCAGATGTTTTATAATGTAGTGAGTCAAATTCATCCAATCCAATTCATTGGTGTTACAGAACTCTTTAGAACTGAATTTCAATTATAGAACAACACCTTGAACTGTTGCAGCCATTTTAAGTGTTCAGTGGATTTAATTTTCTGTTACTAGTTTTGAAAATGCTAACACTTGAAAACTGCTTCAATTCTTCTGTCCTATTCTTTTCTTTTAAAAAAATGGCTTAGTTAATTTATTTTTGCTTCCATAATAACAAAAATGTGAGAGGGTTAAGG
>VZRW01010957.1:0-16893 GCA_013398125.1 Aegotheles bennettii | reverse complement strand
CAATTATAGAACAACACCTTGAACTGTTGCAGCCATTTTAAGTGTTCAGTGGATTTAATTTTCTGTTACTAGTTTTGAAAATGCTAACACTTGAAAACTGCTTCAATTCTTCTGTCCTATTCTTTTCTTTTAAAAAAATGGCTTAGTTAATTTATTTTTGCTTCCATAATAACAAAAAAGTGAGAGGGTTAAGGAAGAGGTGATTATTCATAGTTTTGTGAATATGGGGGAAGAGGAGTTTGGCAACTCTCTCTAAGACCTCCCTGTCAGAGCACATATTGTAAAAGTAATCTGAAATGTATCCAAAGAAGACAAACATAGGAACAGAAATTTTAACTCTTATTAGCAGTGACATTAGTAGACTCAACACAGACTCTGCGGTTTGGGTGTATTTTTCTTGTTTTTAACAACAGGGATAAAGCAATTAATACAGCTTCAATTCCTTCACCCTCTGTGGTATTTCATTTAAATGTCGGAATATTTTTCTCTCTCCTCATAATCGAAAGACCTCTCTGATGTAAACTGAAACTTGTACTTATTTTAAGAGTACAATAAGTCCACAGCACTGAACACACGTGCATCTATATATACATTCCAGAGTGTGCACTCTACAGTCAGCTATTAGGAACTTGAGAAACCTATATGTGTTTATATTGTACCACCTTTTGGAGAGTGTTTAAGAAAACAATATTTTTTTTTCTTCAAAATTACTGTCTCAAGATCTCTTAAAACTGTTTGCTTTGGTTGACCTTCCAGATGGAATTATCCATTTATTCTGTGTAGTGAATTTGTAAACAAGCAGGGAGAAATCAACCAGTAAAATCTGTGAAAGCCATAATTATGCTACATATAGTTGCAGTTTGTGTTTCTGTGGCTTTCTATTTAATTCTGTCACAGAGATTGTATGGCTGAGAAGTCAAATATGCCCTCTTAATTTCTTCCCAAACCTGTTGATTCTGAGATCGGCATTATTTTCCTTCCAGGCAGTGGCAAATAGCAACAAGAGCCAGGAGAAGGAAAGGACTGGGACACACAAGTGAGTGGGCAGCAGATGACAACCGAACAGATGTAGTGGGTGGAATGGTGGCAGCAGTTAATGGAAGCAGGGAGAAAAAATGGAAGGGTGAGGCTGCCAAGGAGATTTCAGCATGACAGAAGGGATTTACATAGACCAATGGTTCCTGTCTTTTTTGTGGCTTAGATGTACTTGCAAAATTTGGCGTTGTGTTTCACTTCACTGACCTCAGCTCCTCTCCACTTGGAAATTCCTGCTACCTCCATGTCCCCAGCCCACCCTGTGGCTGCCCTTGCTATCTTCAAAAAGGCCAGGAGGTACTGGACATCAAGACACTGAGACAGTGTAGTTTTGGCAAACTCTTCCCTTGAGCTCTGTTGCTTATCAATTCAATATTGTTGCCTCAGGAAGGAGAACCACATATCTTACTGGGAGCTGCTAGGAGACACCATTTTTGTGGCCTTATCTTTCCTATTAGTAGATTCTTCTGTACTGGATGAAGATGGTGCTGGCTTCCTTTACTCAGGAGGTGGCCTATTCAGAAGCCGAGTTGTCTCTTCTCACATCTCAGACAGCAGACTCAGGCATGGAGAATGCGCTGCTACAAAAACTAGGTGTCTTGCCACAGGAAGGTAATGACAGGCATCAAATGTATCACAGCAGCCAATGTTGGAAAATTGAGCAACAAATATGCAAACCATGGGATGGCAATAGCAAACAGAGAGATAATTTTATCACTGTTGTTCCTAATAGCAGAGATGCTGCCAGCAAAATTCACTAGGCTTAGCCTGCCTCTCCTCCACAGCTGTAGTGTTCTATAATTTCCCCATATCAGCTTTTTGTTTCTCTCTTAAGAAATGTAAATAACTTCAGTGTGAGAGTTGAAACCCTGGGTTGCACTATAATGGCATTTCCCTTGATTTACAAGCACTCTGAGGACTTTATTTACCACTAGATTAAGCTAGAGAGTCTGCGGCTTCTTAGAACTTGATTTATTTCTGTGTGTCACGTTCCCTCCTCTCCAGTCCATACGCACCTTTTGTCCCCCGTTGTCTTCATTCTAAATCCCACACTGATATTTCAAATAGATTATGTGTGGTGTATTATCACTGTTCACTCATAGTTTACTCCTTCAACATCCAGCAGTGTACAGCCTGGAGTTCTATGTATTCTAGAGAAGTTTATCTGCCTTCCATAGATGCAGCTGAAACTCAGTTAATAATAAAGCTGTACTGATTTTATTCGGTCTCATAGAAACACTATTATTTATCTTTGTGTCTTTTGGTCTGACATAAATGAGAACAATATTTCTTGGGAAATGTCATACTTTTTGGTGTCTGGATTTTCACCCAGATTGCAGTTCTTGTACCATGTGATCTTGTCTCTGTCAATCAGTCCCAGCTATCGGAATTGAACTAGGCAAAATGTTATACAACTTCTGTTCTTTGAAATCTGACATTTAACCTTCTTTTAGCTCCATTTGAAAAAAGTATGAGAACCTACTGGTAGAAGAGGAGAGAGGGAAAGAAAAGTTGTTTGGCTCAGAGTTTTGCTCTTTCTCAGTCAAGCATTGAAAACTGTTGTCCAAAGTACGCTGAGAATCAGGGAACAGCAAATTTGTGCAATTGAAAACAGTTATGTAAATTGAAATGCCAAATTTCCTGTGCCAGATGCAATATGAATTCACTCTAGGGCAAGAACTATCATTAGAGCTCCCTAGGAAAGGAACTAGAATAGCAAAGTAATGATTTTAGGGTAATATGCTGATGTTATTTGAAAGCTGGGATTGGCATGCAAATATTTGTGCAGCATTTTGTTTTACGCAGTCCCTTGTTAATGCATCTGGTATTCATTTTAATACCACTAATCCTAATGGATTCATTTAGTACTCATATGGATGTCATATGCACTTCCTGTAGGTGTTGCGCTGTGATGAAGTACTGGTTACTGGACACTTAAAAAAAAGTGTTACCACATTTCCTTTGATTATACAAATTTTTTTGTAAACTATCACAATAAAATTCTTCCTGCTATGTGTTAGCAGAAGCAGCTGTATGTGGAGACCATTGTATCAGCAGTATTTGAATAATGTCATGGCCAGGAGGATTCAAGCCTAATAGATAAAACACTCAGTTATCCTGGCAATAAGTGGAATTTGAAAATGTTTCAGAAAAGCAATTTTGGTTGCACATCGAGATAGAGCAAATGGGCAGGTGTTGTCAAGATGACAATTTTATTTTATTTCATTTTTTTAGAGGCAATCAGTCAACATTCTGTTTATCCAGAAGAAATTTGTTTTCTGGCTTTTGTGTGAAGCAAGGGATAGGAGGGGGACAGTATGGTCTCTTCAGCTGCATGCTTGCTCATTCTCTTGTCAGAAATTGGTTTGTCTATCCTATAAATTTGTGAAGTTTGTAATGGTATTTATTCAAGAATAAGCATTGTCTTGAAAGCTTTCCAAAAGCCTTACTTTGTAACAAAATAAATAAGGCTTGCTAAGTGATTACCTTCAGGTTTCTTGGTGAGGAGGTTGTGTTTTTGTTTTGTTTTGTTGGTTTTGGGGTTCTTTGGCTTAGGAATGTCTGACCAAAGTAGATCAGAATGGACCAGAACATTTGGTTATATGGTTTGAATTATTACTAGACTTAGAAAAGTACTTGTTTTGTAGAGCTGTAGCTTTTAACATGTGGGTTTGTCTCACAAATCACCGCGTGATACACAATATAGTACTTTAAAGTCAACTCTGTAGAAATTCTGCTGCTCCTTATTCCCCCTGCAATAATATCCCCTCCCCCAAGAGTCCTTTGTGACCCTGTCCTTGTCCAACATATCATTATTGTAATATCCAGTCTGATAAAATTTTTCAGGGGGAGAGTAAGGCTTCAGATCAATATTGGAATAACACAGATTCAGAATACTGAATGTGAAGCTGATTCTTAAACATTTCAATCTGATTTAGCTTCATCCAATTTTTCAAACTTACTGTTTGCATCCATGTTTTTCTGGTAGAAATGTAAGGGAGTTACTTTGTTAACATTGCTTATGTATAAAAGCCTACTGAATGCTCACAGCAAGACGAAGTTCTGCAAAAGGGTCAAATGAAGACAAAGGCCATTGTTCCTGCTCTCTGTTTTCCAATAATTGCACTAGCTTGTGGAGGAGACAGGGACAGTTTTCAGAAGGGCTGGCATAAAATGAAGTTATTCTGGCACTGTATCCTTAGCCAGGACTGGGGAAAAATCATGTATCTCCAATGGCAGGAAAAATCATGGGTGCACCTGTGGCTACAGAGGAGGTTTTTTGGTGGTTTAGTTTGTCATGCAGGAGATGTTATAGCTTTCCAGGCAGCAAAACTCTTCTTCATCAGCAATTACAACATGTTCAGCAGGAGTCTGAAAGAGCATATCTGTGCTAGTGTACCTAGAGCTACAGAAACCCTTGTAGCAAGATTGTAAGTGCCAGCAATGGAAATGCTCTTGAAAGCAGGACTTAAAAACCCACATGCTGACAGGAGCAGCCTGCAGCTTCTGAAGGCACAGTGTGTGTCAGGCAGATCAAATCACCTTTAAAAGACTCATTCCCTTCAAATGTCCACAATATTGCTTATATAAAATAATACTAAATGTGACTTCCACTTTTTTGTCACTGTGACTGCTGAGAGCTGAACTAAGTTATCATTCCTGTAGTCACTCATTTGTCTGTTCAGAAAGGGGAGTTAAGTGGAGTCTTGCAGGACTGAAATGAGTAGTTTATGATCTCTCTGATCATGCCAGACTTCTGACCTTAAGTTTTTCAACAAACTGATAGGAAGGTGGTCCTTCTGAAATTTAGATCTCATCCTTGTACTTTTGAAGTCTTAAAACTCAGACTGCCTTATGTTGTGTCTTTTTTGCTAAAGTAAATCATGCTCTGAAAAAAAGATGTATAATAATGCAGTTGAAGCAACTGATGACCAAACCAACCATATAATCCACAGTTAATTGATTCCTGGGAATTGTGGCTTTTCTTAATACAATATGTCTTTCTTAAAGAAATCTCCTTCAGGGTAAAGGATAAGTTCCACTCATCATTTTCTATCTATTCCTCTCCTCTCTAAATCCAGTCTTTCTGTTAGTCCATGTTAAAATATCAGAACTCAAATCTAATATAAACAAATATCTATGGAGACAGCTATGGTTTTGTATAACTGTTTAATGACTGTGACCCCTACTACATGCATCTCCCCAAATAACTCCTTGAATGTGTATGATTATGTTTTCACATGAAGGAATACATTATTTCCCATGACACCGTATATTATTGTAGCATAGAGATAATGAGATATTATTGCCTGTTAAAAATCACTTTCTACCTCTAGGCTACTTTTCACTTTCTTGGCCCCCTGAAAAATAGCTGAGGTTGTAGAAGGAATTTTGCATAGCTCATGCGGATTATAATGTCAGAAAGGAAACATTGGAATGTAGGGGGGTTTTTTTGAGTTACAGCTTGGGTCACCTGTTAATGGACTGTTGTCAAAATTACCTTTGACTTAAAATATGTGAAGCTCATTAAGTAATTTCTCAACATTGAGTTCTGTCAAAATGATATTGAGAGAGGGGACCTGCCTCTGCCTCTTATGTCTTACTTTCTGTTCCAATCCATCAGTGAAAGTGATAGCAACTAAAGGATCTTCCCCACCTTCACTTACTTGAGAGTCCCTGAACATTCTTTCCATAGAGTAATTTCTACAACCCTACACAGATTAGTTTCTATGCATAAAATGTATGGGATATTTTCACCACCTTCAAGGCTTGTTGTGTCATAAGAATGCCAGGCCCTGACCAATAGGTTTTTTTGCAGGGCCGTGTTTCAGTATTATGTCCCAATTTATGCAGGTAGAAGAAAAAACTGGTGTTGTCAGTAAATCCTTTTCATTATAGAGTACCGCTTTCCACTAGAGGTACATCACCCTTCCTTGGAAAACACACTACCAAATTCTCAGAGCTGAACAAAAACATGCTATGTGTTATATATTAAAAATGATTATTACTCAAATACATTCAGATCCCCACAATATCACTCCTTAAACAGGACCACCTCTAATGCTACCAATAAATTTTCATCCTTGAGGCAGTTAAAAATATATTACTTTTCTGATAGTGCATACTACACTTAACTCTTGGTATTATCAACCTTCTTAGACTATCAAAAGACCTCTTTGGATACACAGTTCAAAGCTAGTGGTCCTTCTACCACAATGTTAGCAGAATAGAATGGACAAATTACATTATTAACTGTCTGTAATGCAGATTGCTTACATGCTGCGATCTGGACCAGCAGTGTGGATCAAGTAATAGCTTTTTATTGCATAATTTATTTTCTGAGTATCTTTTTCACTTGTCTGGTCTTCGCATCATTAAACACCAAGGCAAGTGATTGACAAGTGTCCAAACTTTGTCAGAAGAGAGAATCTGGGAGGAATTCTTGCTGCTTCGAAGCAGCGATATTTACAACTTGCTGTGTGTGATTCATGGAGTTTCTTCAAATGAGCTGCTATGTAGTACTTCAGGGAATATGATCAGCCACTGATCATCAAAAGGAAACCACAGGCAAAAGATTAGTCAAAGACTGGACAACTCCTTTGTGATCTAGCTTTACTATGAAGATCATACCACATACATGTATCTTTTGACTGATGTACCTTTTTTTAGTACTTCAAACAGAATGTAATATCTGTGTATTTATTTCATAAACTTAGGTGTCTAATTAAGCTAAGGTGTGGCATATATTATATACACTTCTGTATTGATGAAGATCTAGATATAGGAAAAGTTTTTTTTAATCACAGGAACAATATTAATATTCTTCAGAAAATGTTGTATTGTTACTGTTGCTTAATCTATTGAAAGCATCATGGCTTTATCTGTTAAATATAGCAGAAGTAGCTTCACTTCTCAAGGCAGAAAAACCCTGAGAGAGCTGTGATGTGCAGCTGAATGCTGCTGCCCACATATCAATTGTCTGTACTGAACCAGCTGACAAAGGTAGAATTAAGACTAGTCTTGTGTATTCCTCTTCTCTGGTGCTCAGATTGTCAGTTCCTATTATTGTTATTGTGGGATCAGGAACATCTTAAATAGATATGATGTCAAATAGCTATGAACTATCCAAGCAATTTTTCTTCCAAACAACATCATAATCCTGCTGCTATCCATTCTGGTGGCATCAGGAGTTTCGTGGTTGTCTTCACTAGGAAATGAGGTGAAAACATTCTCAGCAACATAATTATTGAATGTAACTTTCAAAAAGTTTTTCAATCCCTCAAATCTGAATTGTATCCAGACTATGGTGTGGACAGCATAACATAATGACACGTTTAACATACTGTTGATTGTACTGCTGTGTGACACGACAAGACCTCACTCTTTGAAGTGATCCATCTGGTAATTTTCTAGTGTTTGCCAGCTGCTTCCAATGGCATTTTGCATTTCTTTTTCTCTGCAGAAAGAATATGCATGCATATATGTGTATGCACACATGCATTTACAGTTTCACCTTCACAAAATATACTTATTGCAAAGGTAACCTCACAAACCTGGATTAAGAAAGGATATTGAAAACTGGTGTTTTAAAGCTGGGGGCTTTCCTTCATTATGGGTCAATTGGGAAATTATAAGAACTGATTCATTGCTAGCAGCTGTGTTTATAAAAAAAAAAAGCAAGCTATGTTGGCATATATCCATTGTATGCCAATAAAAGCATAAGCACGTGCTAGTTGCCAGATCTGCAAGTCAAAAATGTAGTACTTTAATTAGCTTTGGGTTATATCTATGTTCCTAGTTTTAGGATGCTAGTTTTTCCTATAGCTGATATACTTCAAAATTAGGAAGAAAGGTCTCAGCTCAATAAATCAATACAGAATGTGGAAACAGATACTAATCTTATAAATTTAATCAATGATAACAATTGCTCTTGTTAATGTAGTTAGTAATCATAATTTGTCGAACAAACCAAAAAAACTTCATTAGATAATTTTTCAGTCTTTAATTGAGAAGATATGGATAATTAACATTTCACAAAGAAAGCTTTTCTTCCAGGACTTATCAGGAATTTGAATTAAATAGGTATTAATTTAAAACATAAAGGTGAGGCAGGAAAGGAAACAAGGATATGACTACAGTATGAAATACAGCATCATATGAAGGTTCTTATAGTTGTACTTATACTGTGAGTAAGTAGCTGTTTAAACCTTACTCTAGACCTGGCCTGATTGGATATTTTAACCAATTACTTCGAATAGAGAACAAAACAGAAATAGCTGTGCTATTTAGACTCACAGTAAAATTTGGGTTGTAAGTGACCTCTGAAGATCAGAGTCCAAAATCTTGCTGAAAACAGGCCTTCTTCACTCAAATTTTGAAAATGACATAAAATTAGTTAAAAAAAAAAATAAGTGTTTTAATAGAAACAGCCTATTTCAGTAAAATTTGTTATTGCTTCTGAAATTGGTTTCTTTGATAATAAAATAGAAAATCTGTAAACATTAGCTCATCAGGAAAATAATTGCATTTATTTTCTTCAAAATAAAAACCTGAACAAAAACCTCAGTATTTTCTACAAAAAACTTGTATTTTACCATCTTAATTTAAATAGAAATTATTTCTTGTTTTCTAGTTAGTTTTTCTGCCATCTTGAGAATTGCCACTACCAAAAAAGGAAGAAAACATTTATTTCATAAACAATGGTAAATGCAGTACTTCATATATCAAAAAGAAGGAGTAGATAACTGCACACATTTCTTTGCTTTCATTTGTAAAGAATGGTAAATCAATTATAGTGAAAGCATGAATGCTTTTCAGTAGCAGGAGTATGTTTTTGAACACAGAATTCTGTTTTTGAGTAGACCTATGCAGAGCAGTTTGTGCTTTATTGAGTTAAGTACTATTTTTTGTTTTAGTTTTGAAAATTAATGCACTTGCAGGAAAATAATCCTGGCAGATTGATAACAGTCATAGGTGGTGGATATAGTTAAAGGGAAAGAAACACTTAGAAGCATTCTTATAAGCTTGCAGTTCTTTGCTGCTTGAAGCCGTGGAATGGTGGAAGGCAGCTTGCTAAAGTGAGCATGGAAAATAAAAATGTTCTCCCTCTCCCACAGCAAATAGTAAGCTAGCATGTATTTGCTAATGCTAATTCACAGTATTAGAAACAGAATTAGGAGTGTGATGAACCTCCAAAGCTAACTTCCAGGTCAGAACCCCTTCCTGGCCCTCGGGGAATCTCAAGCTGGAATCCTTTTTGATGGTTCCCTGGGATGGGAGTAAGGGGGGAAAGCATGCTCTAATCACTCATGTAAGTGAAGACAAGATTTTGTTCTGCCTGGTTTCAAAACATCCGAGGGATATTTTAAATTTCTGTGTTTGGGCATGTAGTCCCTGCGCAATGGCACGTGTGTCGAAATTGTTGCTATGTATCTGTGACACTTCCAGCTGCATCCTGTGCTGTCACGGCACAGGTCACTGATGACTGCCAATTAAAACACATTGCTTGTGTTTACATACTGCACTGAAATGTGCTGGGATGAGATACTGAAGTTTCTTTAGTCCTGAACTGTAAACTGTAAGGGATTACTATGCAGAAAAGCACACAGAGTATACCTCGAAGGCTCAGGTATTTAAAGTCTTTTCATAAGATACAGTGTTGCTGCAGCTCCCTGTCACAAATCCTAAGGCACAGGATCCCTTGTTAAACTATGAAGGCAGAAGACATTTTCTATGGTAGTTTCCCTGGGGTCACCATTTTTCTTTGTTTATTCTTTCTTCTTTCCCATATTGTACAAATATGCCTCGAATACACAAACTCCCACTGCAGAAAGAATCTAGACAGTCTGCCACAGTTTCTTCCAGTTTTGAGGAAACTATTCTCCTCCCTTGAGTTTTGTGACCTGGTATTCAAGGTTCAGGAACTCACTTGTTATTTTTCCTTGTTTGAAGTAAATTAGTAGAATATCATTTTTGTTAGGAAAAGTGCATTGTCTTGGATGTGCTCCCTTGGAAAATAAACATGCTTGTATTTGTCAAAGTTGGAAATACAATGGCTTTGTTCTGAGAGCTTTTCGTTCTTTGATATCAATAGAGATTTCTTTATAGGTTACCACTTGGCAGAAACTAGGGGTTATTCTTCAGACATTCTGTAAATTTTCTTAGAAACTTATAAAACTATGTTGATTAAGATGTTGCAGAAGTTTTTTGGGGTTTGGTTTGCATTTTTTGGTGGTTAGAGAGACTAATTTCTACTTATGTTGCTATGAACATAGTTGGCCAGATTTATCTCTGGCATCTCTCCACTGTGACTCTCTTTTCCTCCTTTCATTTCTTCTAGCAGGTCGCACAGAATTATATCAGACAGTAAGTTTATGGTGGCGTTTTCCCAGTTCAGGATATTTTGGGTTTACTTAAAATATTCTTTTTCTCTGATTAACAAACCAGCACAAGAAAAGATAATATATACAGCCCTAAATTATAGGGCACCTCTTTCCTCACTGATTCTGTGATGGGATGATGTAGTTGGGAAGCATTTCTTCCTAGGAATCCATTACTATCCAGATGTGTCTCCTAGTGTCAGGAACATTAACTTTTCTTATTAGATCACTGTAAATGGTAGGGCTGAAATGGAAAAGTGAGAAAGAAAGTAAAATTATTGTATGATTTTTTTAGTATATAAGTACAGATGCATTTGTAGCATTTCCCTTCATATCAATAGCTTTTGTGTTGTCAATTTTATTATATGTAAGATACATGATGACAGCTTTGACCCCTTTAAAATAAAATTGAGATTTTTGGCTTTTATGTTCTTCATGTTTTAGTCTACTAGATGGATTGGAAATTTGTCTGTGATTCAAATATGACACCAAATCCTCTTATTTCATTGCCTTGGGAAGAGTCATGATTAGATTATTAACCATTAGCAAAGTAATTACCACTCCCACAATGTCATTTTATACTAATGTTCTCCTAGTTAAATCCCATGTGAGTCAGATTTGTTTCTTATCCATTGCTCCAAAAAGCACATAGGAGAGAGGAGAAGGAAGCCAGCCAAGAAACATAAGGCTGGAATTTTGTCATTTGAATCTAATTATTGTTCAAGGGGTGGCATCAAATAGGATTGCATATCTCTGTGTGCTAGCTCTAATGTTTTATCCTAGCTGGTAGGTATTTCATGTAGATGTTTAAATTTTTCACTACCTCAAGGAGTAGGGGAGGACATCACTTTCTTTTTTAGACATAGTCACATTTCTCAGCACCTATGACATCTTACCTGCAAAAATGTCTCCTCTCCACATAGATGGTCTGGTCCCCCTGCACTGAAGGTATAACTTGCTCATAAACCACAAACTCTATATTCAAAAGTTAAATTCATTGCTGCAATGCACAGTCATCACTATCTTATAATCTACAGATATTATAGAAATAAGAGTGGTGAACATGGTTTGAAAAAAACTTATCCGTTTTAATAACAGCTGAGAAAAAGACCTCTGTGGAAGGGCTAGGAATATTTGATAACATTAGACCAGAAAGTATCTGCTCTGTGTAGTTTAAAGAATTATAGGCTTCTGCATATAAACGGAAGAGGCATGTAGATTTATTTGCCAGATGATGATTAATTTTTTAGAATTTAGTACTCATTTAATAGTCTTTTGACTAAGAAAGCATGATTATTGGATTTTAAAAAGTGTTTCATAAAAGTCTGCTAAGTTTTCCTTATGCTGTGTAGTTAAGCTGTCAAGTCTGTCCTGTTAACTTGTGTCAACATTATTCCCGCCAAGTTTTCAGTTTATACAGTGAAAGTTCACTTTCTTGTTCGCTCTCTCACACTAGCTCTAGTAATCTGAGACCTTTCCTTGATCAACATTTACACCTGATAATAATTAGATCTTTTATTATTTGCTGTGTACATTAATGTGTTTCCTCTCTACTTAAAAAGTCCTCTCCTTTTTAAACTGTTGTTTTTGCTTGTTAGCTAACCACTTCTTTTCCAAACAAGACTAATTAGCTGACATCATTTTCAAGACACTGCATAACACATTTCTTTGCTTCTTTTGGTATCATTATTTGATTAAAATGGAAATTTGATTACTAGCAAAGCCTAACAAAACAACAGAGCTTTAAGTAAATTGTTATTAGTTCTTGTCAGAAGTTCTTCACAGCTGTTTTGTAAAGCAACAATTACTGGTACACAACTGGACCAACATTACCTTTGAATAGACTACATGGGGAAAATAACGAAACTGCTGTGTCCCATATTTTTCATGATGGAAACCATGGAGAGTCTGCAGCAGACAACAGTATGAAGGATATAACTATATCTTTGCATGAAGGGAGAAGAGTAGAATACAACCACAGGTAAAAAGATTCAGCTATAATTTAGTCCTGCAGTGTTTCACGTGATTTATATACATTTCTTCCCCTCTCAAAATCAGAATATCAGGGGATTTGGATTGTAAATGCATAATGCTATAAGCAACACAATCTACACCCCCACAGTAGCTCACACAAGTGGAGCCCTTCACATGTGGCTGAGTCAGTATAGAGCTAAGCAAAAATATTTTACTCCCTTTTTATGCATTATAAACTTATGCATAAAATAGCAAGACAACAAAAATCTCCCTCTAACGCTATTCAAAGTTGACGTGAGTTTTAAAAAATATTCATGTATTTAGTCCATGTCTTTTACTCTGGAAATAAAATACCTCTTTTGGTCTGTGTCAAAAGTTGAACTTGAAATGTTATTTACCCATATCCATAATTTATTCGTTGAATGGGCAAAAATAAATTAAAATAAAAAATAGAACTCCAAAGAAACAGACTTTCCATCTGTGACTTGCTTTGTTTTGTTGTTTTTTGGGGTTTTTTTATGTTGGCAGGTAAAGGAAATTCTTTTACAGATGTTGGCAATACAATAAGGTACAGGTGACAAACTAAATGTGGAAAATTGCCGCATAGCACAGAACAAGTGAAATTGGAAATTGTTTCTGTGACATTATGTTTCCAGTAGAGTAATACTCCATATGCGCTTATTTGAAAGCTTTATTTTTATTGTGCAGCCTTTAAAAATTAATTACAGAAAAACATCTTTCATTTAGGTGTTTGTTTTTGTGAGGAAGCAAATGTTTGAATTATCTTAAACTGCTTCACATTGGATGAAATTAATAAAAGCATTGGTGATGATCAGGCTAAAAAGTGTAAAAGAATGGGGGAAAAAAACACTCAGTAAAATTAGGTCATATAAGACTTTGTTTTTTTCTACTAGATACTGCAAAACGTTGGACTGTTCTGAGGTTTCTTAAGTAGGCTTAAGATTAGTATGCATTTTGACATATTATGTAATGCCACAATCCTCTCTAGGAAACCATAAGTTCTACACAGCTCTCAAAGTGACACAGGGACATGATGCAACATGCAAGGAAATATCTTTGTCTATACTAACTTCTCCCTCGGGTGATGGCTAAGGTGGCATCGTGGACTTCCACAGAAAATTTTGTCTTACAACACCCATATCTTCATCCTGAGCTTGTATATCATGTAGCTGGATGCACTGTGATAGGCTTGTCACTCAATTTCTCCTCTTAGAAATATCTATCATAAAAGCAACTTCAGGCAGACAATATGGCAAGAGGCCTTCCTGAAAGAGCCCAGACATCACCTGCTGAAAGGGTTGGTGGGATGTATGGGCATTCATAGTTCATACTGCCAACAGAGGTGCTGTGGGCATAGGAAGACCAGGCATGGCTTGTGCTAGCCTTCAGCCTCTGCACAGCCCAGTCAGCACAAGAAGTTGCACTAAGACACCTGTAGCCATCACTTTGTGGTTGAAGTCCTGCTAATTTCTCACCAAAGGAACTGGGGGCTGACCTGCTGCAGAGCAGTGTAGGAGAAAGGGACCTGGGGGTCCTGGTGGACACGAGAATGGCCATGAGCCAGCAATGTGCCCTGGTGGCNACTGCTTGAGAGAGTCCAGCGCAGAGCCACTAAGATGATTAAGGGAGTGGAACATCTCCCTTATGAGGAAAGGCTGAGGGAGCTGGGTCTCTTTAGCTTGGAGAAAAGGAGACTGAGGGGTGACCTCATCCATGTTTACAAATATGTAAAGGGTGAGGGTCAGGACGATGGAACAAAACTTTTTCAGTTATGACCAATGCTAGGTAAAGGGGCAATGGATGCAAACTGGAGCATAGGAGGTTCCATGTGAATATCAGGAAAAACTTCTTTACTGTGAGAGTGACAGAGCACTGGAACAGGCTGCCCAGAGAGGTTGTGGAGTCTCCTTCACTGGAGACATTCAAACCCCGCCTGGATGCGTTCCTGTGTGATGTACTCTAGGTGACCCTGCTCTGGCAGGGGGGTTGGACTAGATGATCTTTCGAGGTCCCTTTCAACCCCTGTGATTCTGTGATTCTGTGATTTTAGTTGTTTCCAGTTCTGCTGGTCCTTTCTGTAATAAACAATCAGTGCTCTGAACAGTTAAAAATACAGAAAAAAATATTGGCTGCATTGAATAAAAACTTAAAGGATCCTTGTTATGTAACGAAATGTTTCATAAAAAGAGAGAAGTACCATCCGAAGAGCACTACTGCTCTTACGGAGATTTAAAGGGTTTTTGAAGTAGAGACAGAAAAGCAGGGAGAATTTAGAATACAGAGTAGGCAATTCTGAAGCAGCAAATCTTCATATAGCTGAGTTGGAGGAAAAGGCTTGGACTGAACTCCATCTTATTGTAAATGTCTTGTTCGTGCATCCAAACCTCAGGAAAGAATTGAGACTAAACTAGCTTAACATGTTGACTATGTTTTAAAGAGGAAGTGAAAGGCAATTGCTCACAGATGGCACAGTGATCTGTAGTTGAAACTGTAGTACCAGCTTCAGGGAAGAAATTCTCAGCCCTCTAAAAATGTTAGGTTTCTGATAACTCAGATGGAACTAAATGCTTTCCAGAAACAAACTGTAACCTTTTTAAAGGCTAAAATGCGCGTGGTATCCCATACATCCATATCTCACTTCTTGTGATTGTTGGCGTCTGTTAAACATCTTAATTAAGCCCTTGGAAACAGTCTCAGATAACACCACATGCTAATTCAACTCCAAGTCCACTATGGCAGCTCATTGCAGGGTGGAAGGGGATACAGGGATTCTCCTCTGGGAAATCTAACTTTCTTGATGCTTTTTTCCTGCAGAAGGATACAGCTGTTTTTAACCCAGGGGCTCAAAGAGTCTACCTGCACAGCATGATATACATGGTTTGAGGTGGTCAGATTTTGGAGGGCTAGTTTAAGTGGCTCTTCAGCATACTGCTTTGAATAGCATAGACAATGATGATCCACGATCATTAAAGGGTACACTCATGTGTTACAACTTGTTGGTACTTTTGCCTTGCTGCCTCTCCAGCCACCCCCCTCTAAGTTTTGGACAATAGCATCCAACTCTGGTGTCTTTCAAAGCAACATATGCTGCACAAAATGTAGATGGTGCTGTCTACCCATCCTGTGATGTATAAAGTAAGAGCCTTGTCTTACAGTTGTTACAGGAATAGTAATTTATAGCTGTAAGCACTTAATAATGTCAAAAAGACTTCATGAATTAGGTGGAAAGAATAAACCAACAACTTCCATTTTGCAGAGTGTGCAAAACTGCTTTCACAACAAATGACTTCAGAGCTTATTAAAAGAAAAAACTGCAACTTAATCAAAGGGACAGACAAGTAGAGCCAAAAGTGAGTGAGAAATAATGCCTCTGCCTATCTTTAAGCAAAAAAAATATGATAGTGAGAGTAAAAACATGAGTAAATAAATAAAATGCCGTGACAAGGGTCAGACTTTCCCTAAGCAACACCTTCAAGTCATGTGTCAGACCTCTGTTCTGCAAATCTGAATTCATGAACAAAATGTCCTAATTCAAAAGTGCTAAGTTAAAAAAAACCCAAACAACAAGTAAAGCATAGTTGAAACCTCACAAGAACACTGGATTAGAGAGGCGGTAAACATATCCCTCCAACTTTTATATGCTTTTTCCTGTCTTCTTCAGCTCAATATATGCTTGCAAACACAGAATACACATGCCAAGCTTTTAAAAAAACACAGTTTATCCTATCTTGTGGCAAAACACATACTGCTGTGTTTTTCCTGTTAAAACATCTTTTATTAGTGTGAAATTGTCCTGAGCCAGAAAGTTTACACAAAACCTAAACATTTCATCTGATTTTTGACTGATCACTCAGATCTTTTTTAACTATATTGGTTCTTTTTTTTCTGAAATTTTTTTCTTAGAGTAGCACCTCCTTTGGTAATTATTGATGTATCAACGTGGGCCTTATAAAGGTTTTCAGGACTTCGCAGTTCATCCGTGCAAGAACTTGTATGAGTTCAAAACCTGACTCAATGGGACTGAGCTTTACAATGCCCTGCTGCTTGATCTCATCATTTATTCACAGAGCCGCCTAGGTTCGATTGGCATCAGGGGGTCATGGTTTAAATTCGGCCCAGGTAGAAAAGGAATTTTGTCAAAAATAGATGTTTGTTTTAATAAACTGCTCTAGTGTTTTGCTACATGCACTCACTTTTGAAGTTAGTGAATTAGCATGAATATTTATTCTAGGATCATTTTATTTAGGGCTTTCTTGTTTCACTAAAGTGTTGAAATTTCTGTTTTTCTGAACAGTTAGCTATTTTATAGTATAGTACAAGAATACAATAGAACAAGAATAATTTGTTGCAGGTATGTATATTTACAGTTTACAGTAACTTTCATTAGGTGCACTAATGCATAAAGTCATTAATATCTGAGGATATCATTTAGGGATCTCTCAGGATTTTGACACACTCAGATTTAAATCACAGAATCACAGAA
>VZRW01010956.1:13167-49842 GCA_013398125.1 Aegotheles bennettii | reverse complement strand
CTGTTTACTTCTTCACCCATCCAGAAGAAAAATGTAAAAATTAGCATTCCAAAATTCTTACAATATTAGCATAAATTATGACTAAAAATCAAGTCTTGTATCTTGCAGCCTTGGCACTTCTCAAGGTTTGCACTGGCAACGTTAGAAATCACCTTGCTGTGACTGTATTTTATCACTCCATCTTACTGGAGAGCTGATGTTTTTATTAACAGATAAGAAAGCAATCTTGTTATATCTATGAGGTCAATCTTCTCTTGAACTCGTATAGCACATCTTAAGAAGGGCAAACAACTGTCAGCAGAAGTAATGCCTGTGTCAGCATCACAAAGCTCATTATAGGACATGCACCATAACTAAATAATTAATAAGCATGTAATTAGTATTCATGTTACATTAACATGTTAAGCAACAAGATGTGCAATTTCCATTTTGTGCTAAAAAGTCATTGACAAAAGCTGTAATGATAGAGAGCTCATATCTAGAAGTTCTGGTAAGAGCTTCCTGGTTGGTGGATCCCCAGCGATCCCAGGTCTTGCAGCAGGCTCTGCAGACCGACTCGGAAGAGTACCAATGATTTCTGCTGATCAGAGGTGTCCTACTCCCAGTCATGGGTGTCCCAGAGCAAATAAAACAAATTGCATCATGTAACACCAAAAGACTGAACAGGCAAATTATCCAACAGTAGTTTGGGAAATCCTTAAGGGTGAAAAACCAAAACAAGTGTTCCAATTGTTCCCAAAACCAAACAAGTCAACAAGCATTTATGTAGTCTCACGAATATAAATTGTGTACCTCTGCAACTTGATTTATATACAAACAGTACTTAGAGCAAGTTACAGAATGACCAATTGATCATATACAGAACAAAATACATCTCATTCCTAAATGGGCTTCATATAAGATGCACACACACAAAGGATTATGAGATTAATGCAATATTTGTGTACTCATTTGTCCAAGGATGAGCCAGATCTCCATATAAAAGAAGGACAATACTGAGAACAGTGGAGTCATTTTAACAGGCTGAAATGAAGTAGGACAAGGAAAACAGAACAGGAGCAGCTCTCCATTATAAAGGGAATGCAGTTATTTATACCACTGGTTTAGAAACATTGATTTTCATCATGTTGGAATACCACTGAACAGATGTCCAATAAAAACTCATCAGTCCTGACAATAAATTGGGAAGGAAAAAAAAAACCACAACAAACTAAAAAACAGGAAAAAATGGCACACAAAATAATTTAGGCCCGAGATGAAAATCTCACTGCCTTTCCAACAGAAAACAGTTTTTAATCCTTGAGTTAAGCACCCACTGTCAGTCACATTGCTTTTAGTAGATGCAAATAAAAACAAGCAAGACAACAAAACACACTGAGCACTGAGGGAGAGGAAAGAGGTCTGGGGGTTGATGAACAGAGAAGCTGAGACCTACCACGAAAAACTATTTTATGGCCAGGAGCTCTGAAGCACAAAGGAACTCTATGCCAAGTAGCATTTGGAAGGCTTCAAGGGTAATTCACTAGTCAACTGCACTAAAAGCAGCTATGCTGTCTTACACAGGTGAGCAAAGACAGCACCCTGCTGCTCTCTCATGAGTAGCTCACACTGCGGATTCCGAACGACTCTACAGTGAACACCCAGCCCGCACACCGTCAGAGAAAGGCTGCTTGGAAACAAGCTAAAAATCCAAAGGGATAATGTGAAAGAACACTTCAAAGTTCTAAAGCAAAAAACATTAGACCTGAAAAATAAGACATTTTACTATTCTGCAAGGGTCGCAGCAACTTAAAAGGTTTCCCATCCAGATCAAGAAGTCAACAGGTTTCTTTGATGAATAATCATGAAAGTTATCACCACAGAGTAATCGGGAGTTTAGTTGCTTGGAAACTTGCTTATTGTTATAGTTTGAGAGGACAGGCAAAATTTTACGGCTTTTGCTGCAAGGACCCAAAGAGGGAGGGGTGGAGTTTAGGACCCTTTGTGAAAAGGGGTCGGGGGTGTCACTATTCCCTCCCATTTCCTGACAAGCTCTATAAAGCCAAGAGGACAGGAAGTTCCTCTCTCTCTCTCCTGCACCCTCCTTCCTTCCTGATCGCCACATGGAGACAGCCCAGAGGAGAGGCCCAGCCTTTTGTTACCAGCTCGGCACGTGCTCTGCGGGATCCGACTGCATCAGGTGCTGGGGGGGTTTTGGGCTCCCTTTTTCCCCATCGGCTTTGCAGTGGAGGACTTTTCGGGAGCTTGTATCGGCGGTTGTCTGAGCCGGGTTGTATAGATTTGTATATATATTTTTTCCCTTTTTTTTCCCCACCTGTTACTCCCTTTCCCTGCTCCATTAAATCTGTTATAGTTTTAAATTTCCAACCTTCTTCCTTACTTCCCTTCTATTTCCCAAAGGGGGTGGAGGGGAGTGGTAGAAGCAAACTGACTCTGAGTTGTGGCTTGGCCTGGCCATTCTAAACCGAGACACTTATGATGCTAGAAATCCTGTTCTGTTTGATTTCTCAATTTGTCTGAGCCAGGGGATGAATGATTTGAATCTCTTCAGCAGACAGAGTGAAGAAATTAACCACATTATCAGCCAACCAAACAATCCCATGTCAAAACAGTAAGGAATTTAGGAGAATGCTTTCCCCTCAAAAATAAGTAAAAATTAGACAATTTCTTAGAGAAGGAATTTTTCCTTAATTTATTATTATTATTGAAATGGTTTAATTTGGTAACCTACAAAGGTTACCAAAGAGTCTCTCCCCCGACCCCAAGATCCCAGAATGCTTTCACCATCTGTGCCTTCACAGGTGGATATGCAGTTTCCAGGATCCTTGCCTGGACAGATACAGCCCCAGCAAGCAGAAGTCTTTGATCAGCTTCCAGCTGACTGCTCCAGAGGATTTGTTTAGGGCTCACCCTGTTGTAAAACAGCATGAAAGAAAGTTACTCTGTGCACAGGGCCACAGACACACTCATTTTCAGAGAGTGATTACCTGGCCAACACAAACTCCCTCTACTAACCGCATGAAAGGAGTTGCTTTTGCTATGAGGAACTTTCTTGTAACTTGTTCAAGTAAAATTGTCAAGGGCCAGACTGACTCATCTACCACTGAGAATAAAATGTGGCATCCCAAAGAAACTCCATACTAGTACTTCTCCAGCTGAGAAACTGCAGTGGCATTTACTGAAGTACTTTTGCTGCTGTATTTCCTAAAATTACTTTTCCAAACCCTAATCTGTTTTGATTGGTATAGGTCCATGACTAGCAAGGAAGCTATCAATGCTTCCTTTGGGGAAAGCAGGGATACAGTTTCACAAAAACAGGCCTTTAAATAAGAAGCATAGTTTGCAGACAAATTGGCCAGTGCTCAATCTATGATTCTATTTTTGGTTAGCATCACCTAAAATATCGCATTAGCAGAATTCTGTCTCTCCCCACTTTAACATTTCCTTAATCTTGGCCAGCCTACTTAACATCACCTGTATCTGAATCCCTGCCCTGCATATTACCTTCACTAGAAAAAGCAGAAATCAGCATTAACATGATAAAAGTAACAAACTAGAAAAATGCTTCTCTCTGTGCCTTCCCCTAAAATCATGACAGTCAAGGAGCAACCTGTGGCTTATATGGAGCTGGCAAATTGCCCTTAGGACACAGAAAGCATATGGGTTATGAACTACTGGATACTGAAAGGCTTAGAGAGGGAAGAAGGGACATTGTTTGTTAAATCCACCCCTGAAAATCCACAGCAAAAGGCAACTGTCCTTGCTAGCATGCAGTTTGTTGTCTTGATGTTGAATCAATCAGGGTCACTGGTAGTTCAAAGACTGCTACACTGATACCTCAGAAGTAGTTGTCCAGTTCATTCCCAGTCCTAAAACCTCTTCCAGCAATTTGCACAACTTCCCAGTCCACTCAGGAGTCATACAAGAAACAGCCGAGATGATAGCTGAAGAAATGGGAGTAAGATCTTGGAGAAAAGCCAGCAGTTCCCAGAAAACAGGTCTTAATTCCATATTCCACTCCACCAAGGCAACATGCAGCAATTTCTTAGGGGAATGTTAATCCCTTCGAACAGAGACTGGGAGGAGTAAAACACAAGGAATGTGTATGTAAGAACGTGAAGAAGAGGTGATAGTTTCAGCTTTATTTCACTTGATTCAACAGAAGCACACATCAGTTGGGCCTTTTGTTGAATGCAAGGGAAGAAAGACTAGAGATGACAAGGCAAGTAAAAAAAATAACCTAAAGAACAAACTCACCCAAGAGTTTATGTGAGGCCAAACTAGATCCCTGTTCTATTTATATATAAAAAAAAGACTTAAATGACTGGCTACTTATGCGTAATTATCACAGCTATTATAAAAAGATTTGTTAAGAGAAATTTGGCTTATATAATTATCCTATGGGTCACCATCTGCCTTTAAGTCTTCAAAAAATTAAACATATGTTGTTTTCACCAGCTGCTGTAGTAGATTCACATTCTCATCCTGCTTATGTGCTGCAACATAAGAAGTCTATTCATATCATTGGGAATATGTCAGAGCCAAATAACAAGAAGTGCTCTGCTAGAAGTTTATCTTGAAAGCCAAGCCACTTCCTCTCATGTTCAATCAATACTTCAAGGATGTAGACCTCTCACTAACTCATCATACATAGCTTTGCCCATTGCTTTGCTGCAGCTTTCCTTTGGCAGAAGAGCTATGATCTGAAGTATTAAGGGATTATTAGCTTTTTTGTTTTTCCCTCTCTTTTTCAAGCTCTGAAAGAGGATGACTCAGAACTTTAACTGCTTAGAGTTCCTGTCTATAAAACAAGACCCTCTGCAGCAGGTTTCTACTCCATCCCTTTGAGCAAGGTGGTACTAGTGAGAACTCCCAACACTGCCCACAGTCAAAGATATATGTTCATTTTCCTCCCAATAGATATTGCAGATGTGGGCCAGAGGGTTTCAGAATTATTAGAGAGGAAGGAGGAGGAGATAACACATTTAGCATCTTACTTCCTCTGTATTCTTGCCAGCAGGTCAGTAAAAGTCTGAAGATTACTGTTTGAATGGTGGTACAACTGTCACACAGAAGTGCCATCCTTCAGCCCACTGGTGGGGGATGGTACAGGACCAAATCTCTGCACAATTCAATATATTCCTCCTCCCCCTCACAAAAAAATAGTTTTAAGTAGTCACAAATTATGCTGGCTATTTACATATGCCTTGCTATTTTGGGAGACCAGTGTAAAGAGGAAAAAAAAAGCCAAAACAGTGGTGGAATCAAGAAACTGCATGGAAGAGCTGGCTGAGCTCTCCAGAAGGAAGATCACACACAACACAAAATATGAAACAGAATCCTTTACCCATGCCTGTGTGTAGTTTTCAGCTCCAGCCCTCAGAAACAGACTATGACTCAAAACATCAAACTAACAGTGCTGCAGACAATGCTGCTTTGCATCAAGTCTATGTTTACACTTAATTTTTTTCCAGTAAGTGCAGGAGAATTGATACAATTTGTCACAGCCACCAGGACAGTTATAACAAAATTAGCTGAAGTAGGCTGTCCCTCTTTCCAAGCACTTACAGAAGGAGCAATAACTTCAGAAATTGTACAACCAAAGTAACCAGATTTCATTTTAAAAAAATTGCAGAATGACCATTTTTGAAGTGATGACTGGCAATTAAAAAAACCTGCCAGATATAAATAATCTTAATTAAAAATTGAATAAATTGATTGGGCACTAGACTCGAATCATTAACATGTTAGAACTGATGACAAGTCCTCCAAATTTAAGCCTTATATAGAAAATTGGCTGTAAGCATTTAAAATAAAATGTGCAGTGCAATGCACTAAAATTATATAAGTGAAAAGAAACAACAGTAACTTGATTCTAAGATTGGACCCAATAGGCAATAGTTACAAAATGTGTTATACAGAGCCACACATGCTAACCAGTACTGGGCAGAATTATCTTCATGAGCCACCAGCTTCAGGCCTGAGAATTAACACAGTGCTTACTTTGTGTAGCCACAAAGTATTTTTGATAGTAGCATTCCACTCCGTTGAGAAGCAAGGACACAGTGTGAGTGGCAGCACTCTGCCCATCTGGGTTTGGCACTGGGACACTCGGCCCCAAGAGCCTGCTGTTTTATGGCATCAGGCAGCATGGAACAGACCAACCAGTCTGTTATCAGGAAATCTACCCTATTAAGAGATGCTTCTGGTGAATCTCCATCAATTCCTTTTCTCTACCCAGATCCAAATAAGCTTGTAAGTCTTTTGCATTTCACCACCCCAGAGTGACAAAAGAACGCAGAAGCTGTAGAAGGTTTTCATATCCCCTCCAACCTTCAGCATCCCCTGGTTAGAGCTCTTCAATATCTAACGGCAAAATAATCAGGGAGGGTTTCATCATCCAATCTGATTATACACCAAGTGTTTCTGGTTCTATCGATAGTAGTACCACAACACTATTGAGGTGGGAGGGCGGGGGGACATGACACACTGGGAATAGCTGTACACCCAGTGCACTCAAACTGCTTCACAGTCTCACATCTTCAGAACTCAGATACACAGTACATTTACAATAGTTTACAATACTGTAACCTAACGGGCTAAAATAATTCCACTTGCCAATAAGCTGCTTATTTACAAGGTAAAAAGCCCCACACCCAAAACCCCAGGGACAAGACCATCTGCAAACTGACACACTTTTTTCAAACACCTTTGCTATTAATGCAAAGTTTCCCCATGTTAATCCCTTTCTGAAAATGCATCATTTCTACGATATTTAAGTTAACCTTCCCTTTGAATACTAGCTGAATTAAGAACCACAGCAGCAGACACAGCACCCAGAGCAACAACCATCTCTGTGCAGCATAAAGCCATTTGAAAAAGTTTTTCAATTATGATCATCATAAACTTGCTAAACTTCAGTTTTTCCAATCACATTCCTTGTGGGCTTCATTCTCAGTTACAATTACACTGAATTCCCATAAAGCAAAGCCTCTGAAACAGAAACTGTTGTGAGGAGGGGAATTCAGGAAAGCCTATTCCTCCGCCTGCTGCTGCCTCTCCCCAGGCCCAGCAAAGCAGCAGCAGAGCCTAGGGCAGCTCCCCTCGTGGCCATGAGGAACTGGGTGCTGCATGACCTTTTAACACAAAGCTCCCTCTTCAGCACTGGTACAGACACACTAACTTGATCAATGAGCACAGGACTGGAGCACAGCAATACTCCTAATGTATGAATAAAATAATCTCAAGTAAATAAATACTGGGGAACAATACCTAGATTCAGTAACAAATCCACTGTTGGAAAAAGATTATTTCTTTATCACTAGCTGCTATAAATATATCTTGATCAGCATCTGTTTGTTGATCTTCAAACTGCTTTGCTTCCCTACAGATTATTCAAAGAAGATGGAAAACAATTTCTTTGAAACAACCCAAGAAAAAATTACAACACTGAATCTCAGCTCTTGTGAAACGTTTTAAAAGCATTCACCCAAATTTATACTGTGCTGTCATGTAAGATAGGCTTTCAATAGCCTCAGTGCCAGTACATCTACCACAATAAAGCAACTTCTAGCACAGCTTCTGGGAGAAAACATTGATATAAGAAAGTCTCACTCCAGCTGATTAGAACAATCCATTCACTATAAGAGCAAGAGTACTGGCCTTTTCACATGCAGCTACCTCTGCTGCTCTTGTATATGAAAAATAAGTTCCACCACATTGCTCTTCCCAGCAGTGCTGCTTCTCTCCTGGAGGTCTGCTTAAAGCATGAGCAGCTAAGAGTGGTTAGCAAGGGTGACAGGAGAGGCTTGCAGGTAAAAAAATACACCTAATCATACCTGAAGAGGAACTCAGATCATGAATGAACTAGCAACAAGATCCTTTGCAACAAGTTTTCCATCTGCTGCTTCAAGAGCATGGGGTCGTATTTCATTCCAAGTCCTTGCAGGAAGAGCACACATCCTTAGGAACAGGGCAAGAATGCAGTGTTTGAAGCTAATCAAGGAAGTGCTGGAAGGGAGTGACTCATCAGTGAGCACAAACAGCAACCACCGTATGCTCGAAGTACAGGCAGGACACAAACATCACACATCATCATCAGTAGATTTGGGTGTCCCTGGCCCATTCAAAGAGCTAATAAAAGTGAAAGGGCTGCGCACCAGCTGTGTTGAGTTTTTCTTGTTCATGCATTTAATTCACATACTATACAGTTTATTAGAACAGGTGATGAGGTAAACATTGGTACTGCTCAAGAACCAGCATTAACCTTTCAAGTTACTAGCAGTCTACCACTTTGCCACACTTGGCTGTTGAAAACAGTGCCAGCTAAACATCGTATGGGTGCATCTAGAACTCCAAGCTTATCTCCTGTTTGCTTCTTTCAGGGCGTGTGAGCTCACATTTTGCATGAAAATGTGGCGTAGGTTATTCTCAACTACTACACCAATTTCTTTCCTACTATTACAAAGCTATCATTCACCATTAAGGGTAGCAAGACATTGGAATGGGTTGCCCAGAGAAGCCGCGGATGCACCATCATCAGATGGATGTCCCTGCTCATGGCAGATGGAGTTGAGCTAAATGATCTTTAAAGGTCTCTTCCAATCCAAACCTTTCTATGATTTTATGATCACGACTGCATGTTGATAATGTCACCTACACTGCAGTAAGTTCAAAACACCAATTCCCTCTTCCCTGCACTACTGTTAAGGATAATCTGGTATAGAGAAAGGAGAACCTTCCTGCCCTTTCCCATTCAGTACAGATGCACTAGTCACTGTGCAAGCAAAAGAAAAACCAAGCAGTACTGCAATTCTAAAAAAACCAAACAAACAAAACAGAAATTTCAGGTCAAAATAACCCAAACCACACGTTACCCTGCAGATCAATCTCTCAAACCTAGTTCTAAGGCATAAAGTAAAAATGCAGGTCACATTTGAAATGAGTTCAAAGGATTGCACAACAATGCTGAAGTGCAGAGATTTTCACAGTATGGAGAACTGCTGATATACTGAAATGAAGCAAGCAACAAAATGAAAGCTCATTGCATAATTACACTAATATATAGCAATTTACTCAAGAGAAAAAAGGATTATGTAGTTCTGCAGCATGCAACTTGCATTAGATGGAGAGGAAAAAAAACAGCTGAGGCCAAGCAGGAACTACAGGTAGCTAAAAAGCAACTAAAGCAAAATAGATTTGGTACTCCCATTAAAAACCACAATCTTCAATAAACTTGTCAAACATGCACTAATTATCACATCTGCATGCAGAAGAAGCCTTTTTAAGTTTCTACAATTTCAAATTCACTGCACCACTGCATTTAGCTAGGAATCAGAAAACTATCAACATGGAGCAGCTCCACTATGTTCACTTCCAGTTGATCCTGATTTTCCTTTCAAAGGTCACATGTGTGCACATGCTGATGTCCTCTCTGGGCAGGGCTTAGTCTGTGGCTATGCAAATATTTTTTCATCAGCAACATATCTTAAGCCTCACATTTTCCCTCTATTACTCATTCCTGTTCTACCCTGGGACAGAGGCTGCTTCTTCCTTAAGGCACTAGCACTACTCTTTCTTTATCTGTTCTCTAAACTGGAACTATGAATTATGTTTCTTTTAAAGGAAGCAAAAAACAAAACTGAAAGAAGATATATGTATGTTTGCAATCTATATCATTTCACCATTTCAGTTTAGAGAGCTGTCAAACCAACATTTATGCCAGTAAAATTAAGAGTGTCACCTACCAGCAGATAGTTCATCTGCCACCAAGACAGTCACTTCACATTACACCTAGCTGAAACTTACTGAAATTTTTCTGAAAGCAAGGACACTCCTCAAAACATCATTTAAGTGGACACCATTTTGGTCTGCAACGAGTTACTGAATGTAACTGGAAGCAGAAAAAAAGTATTACTGTAGGAAGATTTGCAACTTAAGAGACCTAATAACCAAGTTCTTCAAATTAAAGCAGCAGACGTGTCATTCACATCTGATTGCTGTCTTGCAGATCTGTTCTGCAGAGACCAGAACATACTTGACAATGAGCCAGATGCAACACTTAAGCATTTATTTTGCACACACAGCACTTAGTACAACTAAGGGTTTGATCAACAGATCATAGTCATCAGTGCTGAAGAAAACAAAGAGAATCAGCACACTTGGGAAGAGTCCCTATTTTCTGCTTTCCATACCACTACGATGTCTCCAAGTCCTTCAACATCCCTGGAGGGAACACCAGTGAGGAAAGTAGGCACTGCCACATGCAATTCACTCTATGCCATGGGACCCCACTAACACTACAGCTATTTTTAGAATACATTCCCGCATTATCAGTGGCAGTTTACATCAGCCTGGGACGGCAGCAGCAACTGCTTGATGCTGCTCTTTTCACTGGCCACCAGTTTTGTTTCCACAGAGCACCTGGTTTCCAAAACCTTAGTTTTCTCTAATTTTAGCAGTTGCTAATTTTAGTTGCTAATTTTAGCAGTGGTGAGAAATCTTAACAGATTTCAGAAACTCTCTGCGATTACGCTACAATATTATTTTCCACATTTCTAAGTGTCCAGTTGGCTTTTCCATGGTCCCTGTGGATGTAGGCTAGGAATAAAGTTCATGGCAACAAACTGCAGAAGTCCATTTTGGTTCTCCTTATCAAGCTATAGTAGGTAACAGAAGGGGAAGCAAAGGGAAATCATCCTGCAATATAGCCACCAAGATGGAATGACATTTGGAGTGACTACCTCTTTATGCACACATCTGTACCTTTCTAATCAGAGATGTAGCCCAGACCTTCAAAACTGAACTTCTTTACAAAAAGAAAAAAAAATGCAGATAACATTTCCTATGCTCACTGCATTAACTGCATGAAAAGCATAGTAAAACTAAATTCAACTTTAACTTTCAAATAAGTGTGAAGTATCCTAATGCTGCATCAGAGCTGCTCCGAGATTTACATTGCACTGTGGAACAGTTAATATGACTAACATACAAGGACCCTCCTCTATAGACTTTCGGCTTTTATTATGATAATTGATTCAAGTAACAATAACCAGATGCTCTAGTTATGTAATGAACTTTTAAAATATTTCCACATGTATTTTCTACAACAGTTGAGAACTTGCCCTAAGTCACACATTGGTTGTTCCACGGCAGAGTGTGCCTTTACTTTGCATTCACATACACAATCAAATACTGCTTTACACAAGCACCTTGAATACACTACACTTCAGAGTTTTTATACTTGCATAGAAATGCTGACAGAGTAGCAATGAATGTGCATGGCACATACTATGAAGAAAAACCACACTAAGTGAAACAAAAGAAATAAAGTATCCTGCCTGCCAGATGCTTGGCCTCTTCATTTTTGGAGTTTTAGCTGATGCATCCATGGATGTCAGCAGCAGAATAGTCCAAGCAGAGAGTTCTCTCCAATACTCTCCCACAGCAAGCTAACCAGCTGTTACAGTTTGAAACGTTTTGTCCCACCTGAGAATCCGTCTCAGGAAGGAACTGATGTTTGTATTCCATAACCCAAACTTCCTGCTAGAAATGGATAAAGGCTGAAGAAACCAGGAAGCTCTCTTCTCTTCGATTTGCCTGTTTTCTCCCGCTCCTGGTCCGCTTTTCTTCTGAGCTCCCGGCAGAAGCGGCGNTTTGTATATATTTATTTTGTCTTTATTCATTCCCCTTTCCCTCTTCCCTTGTTTGTTATTTCCTTTTCCTGTGTTTATTAAAGTTGTACAGGTGTATAGTTTTCTTAAAAAAAAAATCCAAACAGCTTGTTTTGGTTCTTTATTCTTCTCCTTTCCTTATTCTTCCCCATTCTCCGAGAAGGGGGGGGGGGAGGGGGGAAGGGAGAGATAAAGAAAAGGCAAACTCTGTCTCTGCTTTGTATTGCAAAACCGAGACACCAGCAGCTTCTCATGAATGGTTTATTCACATGCTGAGTATTTATTATGCAAAGGGACAGTTCAGCAATAGCTAATTGCCTTGGGCCATATAATCTAGATACTGTGCTACTTCCAGAGATCTACTGCAGAGATTTATTTTTTTCTCTCCCTCTCTCCAGTCCTTAGAGCTGAAAAACCACTTTAGATGTCTTAACTGCTGAAGAACTAGGGGGTTTTTTTAAGTTTTATGTTGAAATCTGAAGTTGTTTGCCTCCTACTGAGTCTTGCTGTTGAGAAAGCTTTATTTGATGCGCACAAAGCCAGCCAACAAGATCAACAGTTCCACTGGCACACAGCTCTTGCAAGAGGACCAAGACCACGTGAAGCACAGCTGCTTTTACAAGAACTTGACTCTTCGTTGGACAGATTCTAAAAATAACGCTCGCATCTTCAAATTCGGTTTCAATTTGACCACGTTCACTGGTAACCAGTGAAGAGGTGCAGAGGCATAACGTACCCTCAATCCAGAAAAGCTGACACGTGAAGAGCTCAAAGACTTGCAAAACCTTTCATTATAGCAGTCAGCCATCTTTTTGATCAAGTACAAGAATAGGTACTCATGAACAGCAGTTGACGTTATTAAAACATCTAGAGCAGTATCAGTTATCTATTTTCTTTCCACTAGGTAAAACCACTTGATAAGTCACACGACCACCATCTGTTTCATTTGCAGAACTCACCACACAGAATCTGAACCTCCCCTTAACCCCAAAAAAGTGTTTTCTTAAGAAAAATCATTATTTTTTTTCCTTCACAAAATACACTGTGTCTTAGGAATCCACCAGAAAGGATAGTGTAGATGTGGTGCTTAGGGACATGGTTTAGTGGTGGACTTGGCAGTGTCAGGTTTACAGTTAGATTCAATGACCTTAAAGGTCTTTTCCAACCTAAATGACTCTATGATAACCTTGAATACTTTGGCTTTGTAAGCCAGTGTGAAGATGACAGTACTACCACTTCCCCAACACTAATCAGGAAGAATTTGTGAATAAAACTTAGGAATGCCTAAAGTGCCCCCAGTGCCATATAGCAGCAGCCTGAACTTCACCAGGTCCCACATGATCATCGGTGCATGTTGTATGTCCTTGCAGCAGCGAACTCTCAGAGCTGTGACTGCACTTGCCCAGAGCTAGACTACAAGCTCTGCTGTTCACCACCTCCATATTCTGCACAACTGTAATAACCAGTAACAGCTGAGACAGCAGCCACAAAAAAAGCAACTCCCCCTCTTGGCATAGCTCAAAAGAGATCCCTCCAGCCTCCAGCAGCCCAGCATCACAGATTCATGGCTGTATGATCTAGAAGGCCTTGCTACTGCCAGACAAATGCACTTCTAAATGGTTGGAGATGTACTCAATCGGGTCTTCACTCTGCTTCACTCTTCTTTTACCCCCAATTCTTGCACTGAAGGCACAGTCTTCCCTTCAAATCTTCACATTTTTGTTTTGTTTTTTTTTATTATTTTGTTTGTTTGGTTTTGTTTGTTTGTTTAATAAAACCCCCACACTTTAAGATTTCCAAAGTCTTACATGTGCCTTCACCATAGTTCATCACCAAAAGGTGTTTAGCCTTTTGAAAGTTACAATCCTTAGGGAAGGCAGTAAACATGCATTATAGCCACATTACTGACAAATCCAGGCAAAGAATTAGCTCTGGGTTGCAAACCCAGAATAACAAACAAACTAAGCTCCATTCCCCAGCACATACCCTTATTTTGCTCACCTTTCTAGAAGGCTCATGATCACACACTGCTACTGTTAGACATCTGTCCTTCCTTCAGGAAGGGGCTCAATAAAGTGGTACAAAATAAAGCTCTGGCAGGGAATAGGGGAGCTGCATGGATTTATTTCATCCTGCCACTATTCCCTTCTCAGCGCACTGTAAACTAAGAGAAAAGGAAAACCATGAGAAGAACAGCTATTAAGACTTGAAACAACAGCAAGAAAGAAATAAACTACCAAATTGTGAAGATGCAAACAAGCTATTAGTCTCCTGAAGCACCTGCATGCACACAGGGGCAGGATCACCCACCCGCAGCAAGCGACAGCCCCAGAGCCGTACAAGCCATACAGCTTGCAGTACACAACTTGGCATCAGTGAGGTGTGTATTCTGGAGATTGACACCACATGCTACATACTCAGTTCAAGCAGTTCAGAAACGGAGAAAGTCACAAAATACAGCTTTAAGTTACCTGCACCATTGATCGTTGGTCCCTACATAACAGTTTTTTGAAGCCAGTGTCGAAAGACCAGAGGGGAACTGCACAGCATTTTCAAAGCTAAGAACTCATCCCTGTTTGTCAAACACTACCAAAACCTCACAGTTCTCCCTTATTCATTCTCCTCCAATTCGCTCAGTATTCTCAAAACTCAACATCACCCCTTCCACCATTCTCATTAGTTAACCAGCCAGTTCATTCAGTGAGCCAGTTTCTGTTGAGTTTTCTTTCACCACTCAGTAAGATACGGCATTACCAATCCCTAAACCATTCCCAACATCACAGCTTCAAAATTAACATTGCAACAATTACACCTATTTCTTTTAGTGTTGCAACAATAAACATTGGGCTGAAACATAACACATACACACAAAAAAAAACCCAAAACCAAAACAACCAGAAGCATAACAAATTGAAGATAATTTCTACATTTAAAAGAGGTTTCCTAGCTCTCTCAACCTCCTCTACTAACAAACACACCATTTCCTGAAGTTCACTCTGACCCTAAAATCTGCATTATAATTTCCATTCCACATAATGCAAAATAAAACCCTTTTAGAAATATGTATCTGCATGGTGCTCAGGAAGGATGACAGAAACATCCACCTATTAGTTACTCATTCAGTTTCTTCTAGTATGCCTTGAATGGGAACATATATGCTAGGTTTACTAGATAAGCCATTACAACACAAATACTCCTACTGAGGAAAATATAGATACATTGAGGAGTTGCACAACAGTGTGAAACACACTCCTGTACTATTTTGGTTAATAAAGATGTTTTTGAAAACTCCACCTCTTTCTCCTTTAAAGCCTTCCACCCACAAAAGAGTAATGCTTCACACAGGCAGCAGTCTCCATACAAAAGCTGTTCTCTGCTATACCAGGGCATTTGTTTCCTAGGAAACAAGTAAAAAAAAAAACAACAAAAACTATCCAGTATGTTAAATATGCAAATAAACTAGGTCACATCAGTCATATTTCACTCAATGGAGCATAGAATCCACAACTCATTGGATTTTGGAGTACAGGATGAGTTGTTCAGTAACTGCTCAAAACTAAACGACGTTTATTTTTCCACTAGCACCTCTGAAGTACACTGCTTTTTAGGAGCAAATGCAAGATCAGCAATGAAGGGCTTTACTTACAGTTTTAAAATACATGTTATTTAAACACAAAAAAAAAATTCTTAATGCAAGTGTATTCTAACTAGCCAGCCATCTGCACAGCCTACCAAATTCTGAGCAAAGTATTGCCAACAGGAAGTCACACCAAACCAAAGCCTATTATTCCAGTCCAAAACCTCACCAAATTGTAGGCAAGTTTACACTGTGCTTGTCTATAGCCCATAAGAGAACTCCAAGTCTTAGAGCAGTTGGCTTCTTAACACACAGACCACGCCAAGCCTCACTTCAGTAGGAAGTAGAGGAAACAGAACAGGGCAAACTACCCTTTTCAACAGTACTTTTCAGTGTCCCAAAGGTAATGTATCAGCAGTTGTTTCCCAAGCTCCCATGAAAAAATGGAGAGGATCCAGGGAAGGATGAGATCAGACTCAAAAAAAAACCCAAAAAAACCCCAACAACAAAACCCCAACAGTTGCATGCCCCATTCTTTCTTTAAAAAGCTCTCCAATTCCCACTTGCTTCCAAGGAATTCTTATTCCAGAGAAGAAAACTAAGCTGCACAAGCACAACAGAATATTGTTATTATTTCATTATTACACTTGAAATGACATTCCAAGAATATGCTTGGTCAGAAAGAGAAGAATTATTTATATTACAGCACCTGCACTAGTACCCACAGGAAACATAGGCTAGTGCAGTCAACCCAAACCGTGAGTCACAAAACTCAAAATCTCGTGATCTGCCTGTTTGAAAGCATGCCAGTCACCTAGCACAATATTAAATGAACAAAGCATCTATGTTGTGAAAGGGCCATGCCAGCAAGCTTAAAAACTGTCAGCTGAATCATACCAGTATCAGTTCACAAAACAATAAATTCTACACTGTAGCTACACACTCCCTCTTGAACACTGAGCTACTGCTGAAAGAGTCTCTTCATATTAAACAGGGAGCTGTAACAAAAGTGCACTGGTCATAACTGAGGGTGGAAAAATACTGCCTGAGGGAAAAAAAAAACCCAAACACAGAATCACAGAATCCTAGGGGTTGGAAGGGACCTCGAAAGATCAGCTAGTCCAACCCCCCTGCCAGAGCAGGGTCACCTAGAGTCCATCACACAGGAACGCATCCAGGTGGGGTTTGAATGTCTCCAGGGAAGGAGACTCCACAACCTCTCTGGGCAGCCTGTTCCAGTGCTCTGTCACTCTCACAGTGAAAAAGTTTCTCCTAATAGTCACATGGAACCTCCTGTGCTCCAGTTTGCAACCATTGCCCCTTGTCCTATCATTGGTCATTACTGAGAAACGCTTTGCTCCATCGTCCTGACCCTCACCCTTTACATATTTGTAAATTTGTAAATCAAAGAGTAATTCATTCATTGAAAGTTAAAGGCTAAAGAAGGTACTGCAAAATCACTTTTTTTTCAGGGTGGGCTTTTTTTTTGATTAGTAAGACAGGTCACCCGAGAGTGGGGGCAAGAGGAACATTTTTCCCCCTGATCTTAGAAGAATGTTCATCTGTCAAGTTTAAAGAAGGGGACTTTTTGATCCTGCCATTATAAGCACCATACATGAAAATGGTGATTAAAAGATATGGGGACACTAACCCTGGTCCTCTTGCATCTCATTACACCGTGCATCTTCATTAGGCATTACTGAAGATGTTGCAGAAACCCAATATACAGGGAGGAAAAAGCCAAGCCCCAAGAAGCAGTTACCCCATTAGCAGGCAGTCTGACAAGACCACTGTTTCATTAAGCAGAAAGGAAGTAGTTAAAGCACTCAGTAGTTGATTCCAGAGGTATTTAATTCAAAGACATTAAAATAAATCTGATTACGAAGGTAGTAATGGCATTTTGTTCTTGTTAAGTCCAATTGGTAGTCAGAACAGCAATTCCATGGTTGGCCCCATGATTATTTCCAAACATTATTATATGCTTATACAATTTCCATAATTACTATGATATTTCTAAGGAAAAATTTAAAAACAGGGCAAGTTTTCAAAGAGCACTTACATGATTTAGAAACTTCTGATAAACATTCAGCACGGACTTCAGTGTGCTGTATTATCAATGAGAAATTCTCATCAGCCTCCATCAGTCTGAAGCCACTTTTGATGACGCCCACAGCTTACAGTACTTTTGAAATTTTTATCAATTTGATATCAATTTATCTTGCCTCTAAACTAAGCCTTTGCAAATTCAGACCCTTTTTCCACAGAACACAAAGACAGTGCTACTGAGTTCAGGTAAGACTCTCTAAGTGCTTGAAGTCTATCCTTGTCCAGCTAAGGCCTAAAAACTCTTTCCAAAAAAATAATTTGATGGTCACAGCTTAACTAAAGAGCCCTGGAAAAATGTTTCCTCAAGGCTGCTCCCTCCAGAACCCACTCAGGACATGCAGATAATCAGACCAGTACTTTCATTAAGTGCTCCAATGGCCCAGTCAGAACTTAAAGATCACGATTACATGCGAGAAGAGGATTTGAGGAGCGGAATTCAACTCAATTTTAAAAGACTTAAGTTTTGAAGAAGGAAAATGAAATGGCTGGAAAAGCATTCATGGCTTAACATGCTCTCCTGGAAATTAAAAGAGGATGTGAAATTCACACACACTCAAATTACAGTTTTTAAACTATTTTCCAAGAGGCAATCTGATTAAATCAGAAAGATGGTTACCTTGCTGCAGAGGCTTGCATTTGAAGCCAAAACATATCTACATTAAAGAGAAATGATTGAGTCATTGCACAAGTTAGTGAACATCCAGATCCATAATCTAGAGAGTAGTGGATCAATGAGTAGAGACCAGACGAACCCTGCATTGAAGCCTAGCTGACAAGTACATAAATGGAAATACAAAGGAAGAGTTTCTCAAGCCTTACATGATTTTCAGGGACTGAAGATGAACTGTTTACTAAAATGCTTTTCCTTAGGCCTGCCCTTCCAATTCTGACAATGTCATGAAGAAAAATTCATCATGACAGGAGCTACAACACAAGGGGATACCAGGTTAAGGATTTTTCCATTCCATGGGGCAAAATAACAA
The DNA here is from genome assembly GCA_013398125.1 of Aegotheles bennettii. Lineage (NCBI taxonomy): Eukaryota > Metazoa > Chordata > Aves > Caprimulgiformes > Aegothelidae > Aegotheles > Aegotheles bennettii. The sequence continues at coordinate 31,504 of VZRW01010956.1, read as the reverse complement.
CAACAAAAAATCATTTCAAGGCAGGTTAAAAACACAAAACAAAACACAACACTTAAACAAAATATTGGTCAGTTTAATTTTTCCCACAAAAATGTTGTAATTCAGGCTCTGGCTGAAATAGATAAGAGAACAGAAGGACATTCAACACCACTGGCATGAACCAAATGCTGGTGCCCAATATAAGCCAAACCGGCCTGGAGGGCCTAGAGCAGGTAAAGGCAAGAGGTGGGCAGAGTTACGTTAATAAAAAGATTAATGATAAGAATCATTGCTACCACATACTGCCTCCAAGGAAGTGGCCTCATATACGCACACTGAGCCAAAGAACATGTGCTAGTTAGAGACACACGGGGTAAAAACAAAACAACCCTCCCAAAAAACCCACATACAGAGTTGGGTCAGGAAATCTACACAGCCAATTTTGTGGCATTCCATCCCACCACCACGTAGCTCCCTCTCCACCCTCCGGGAGTTAAAGACCCCCCCATATGAACATCATAAAGGCACCAGGCTTCAAGAAAATGAAAACCCCTCAGAGAAAACACTCCACCCACTGCTGTGCCTCAGCCACACAAGGGTTCTGCTGTTTCCAACGCCACCCGCCTTCACGTGGAGACGAGAACAGGAATTAGCCCTGTATCTTCAGCAGCCATAAAAAGCACAAAAATAGTCCCTCTTCTCCAGGCAGTATAACAAGGAGAAAGACTTGAGCTTCTGATGAAACCCACTTAGCTAATTCTTTAATCGGCAAACTGCTCCAGTCACTCAAGTACACAAAACTTTTGGAGTGACTGGATTGCTGCTCCTATTCAGCCCACTGGTGAAAAGACCGTGACTGATACAAACGCAGGGCAGTTCTTGAGAAAAAGAAGAAAGTCAAGTGAAGATGACGTAGGAAGGTCTGATCTGCCATTGCAGTGTCAGCCAAGAGTGGTCACAGGAGACCTTTGTATTTTAATTTATGCTCTCAGTCAGGCTGAGGAGCAGCAGCTGCTGCAGTGAGAGCAGAGCACACATGGCTGTCAGCAGAGCAGACAGGAGGGCAGTCTCTATGCCTGCTATCCTGTGGAGAGAAGCACGATAGCAGGAAGAGACCTCCCCAGCAGGGACCCCTCACTGCAAAAGCAGATTCTGGCTGGCAAGAGCAAAAGCTGTCCTCTTCAACAAGCCTCAGCAGTATTGGTATGGAGCAGAGGTGGAAAATCAGAAACAGGAAAAAAAAAATATATACACACACAAACATACCTGTATACGTATATAAAAATAAACATCCCAATATACACTGCTCACACTGGATTTTGTTCATGCTAGTAGGAAACACGTTTTCTAGCAATTACACCTTTGGGATTATATCTAGCCTAAAGCATTAAATTCAGTTTGCAGGACGGGTTGTTTTTTATTCAGTAGAATGTATCATATCAAAGATCGGGGCACAATGCAGAACACATTTATATAGCAAGCTCCAAGGGAGGGACAGAGAGGGAACAGTTCTTTGCTGCTGCCAAAAAAACCCAGGAATTAATCCAATTACTTCACATATATATACACAACAACAAAATATAATAAAACCCCCACAAAACCACACATCCAAAAACTTAAGAAAACCAAAACTACCAACCAATCAAAATAACACACCTTTAAACGCTAAGCTTTAAAGTGCTTTGTTCCATTGTCCATGTTTTCATTGAAGTACTTCTAAAATAGATCCCCCACGCAGCAAATAAAACAGATTTCAGGATGAACAGCTACTAAACTGTTTTCTCAGGCCTATTTTCTTTTTTTTGTTTTGCTTTTTGTTATTTCTTATAGCAACAGGAATTTAGACTAAAAAGTTGTTTACCTGCAAGTCCAGTTCCCAATGGGATCAGATCATAAACCTGGGCCCTGGGAACAAGGACTTACAAAGGCATTCAGAAGCACTTGTTTATTATTTCTTAGTGGAAAAAAAAAAAAAAGTCTTGGAACTCTGTAAGCTTTCCCCCCCAAGCCTTGTAAACAGCCTAAATCTGAAGTCTGCCTCTGCATAGTCAGCTAGCTTGAAAGGATCTGATCATTTTTGGCCAGAGTTACACCATCAGATTATGTTGCTATCTCACCTCTCTCTTTTCTTTCTCTTTGTAATCATTCTGATTACAGAATTTGCTTGAACTACAATACAACTTTAGGGACTTGGGGATATCATGCTTATACAGCACCAATGACTCCACTGTACTGTCTGGCCACTGATTTACCTTATGCAGCCCCTCAAGATCATACTCAACATTGGTCTCTGCTTCAGGGACAGCCTAGGCAGAAGGCAGCACTCCCCAAAAGCTAAATTTGCCTATGGACCTTCTCAGGGCCCAGGTGAGCAAAGAACTTTCCATCTTTTCTTCCAAAATAATGGGTAAGTGCTACATTTGAGCTGTTACGCTAAAGGTAACCAGCAGTCTTCCAAAACAGTAAGAAAAAGAAGGAACCTGCCTCTGGTAACTTCCTGAGAACCCCCTTCAGATACACCTGTGCATCAAGAATTCTCATCCCTCATATTTTGTTTTATCACTGAATAAGGATCCACATCCACCATAACCAATGGCAGAATTAAATAATCATTTTGGGAGTGCAGGCTTGTTTGTTTCTTTCTTTTGGGAGGCAAGGGAAAGAGGATGACAAAGGACATAACTGTGGACATAAAAACTGCCAATCTTGCCGTTAAACGTGGCCCGGGCTGAAAATGGTTAATTCATTATAATTGGAGGAGCTGTGTAAAGATCCAACTAGGTCACCATCTGGAAACTTACAGCTCCTCTTCCCAGCAGCAAGCTTTTTCAGCTGTGACATCCAGCTGTAATTGCCTTGGACTTGTACACTTACTTGACTTGACACACCTCCAACATTTGTAATTCAGCCATCTGAACTACTGAAAAGGAAGGTATCCAAAATTTGTTTCTTAATGGTTTTGTGTGGAAAAGTCAGGGGTAGGATACAGCAGAGAGCAGAGAAAAGGTGTTTCAAACTACATCCTTCAGATGCAGGATTTTCATTGTGATTTCGCAGAAGCTAAGCAGATGAACATGAAAGTTAATTGACTCCAAGCTGCAGAATGCTTTATTACATGCCTGTTGGAATTCCACCTCTCCCAAAAGTAAGCCAAAACTACTAGGGAAAAGGTACAACTGACAACTGGATGTCACATACCTCAGAAAGTTAGAGATTCAAGGACCAGCCAGACTAATTCACAAAGAAAAATCCATCTATGGATACTAAGTACAAAGATCCTAATTCTGGCTCAGAAAGGCTGAGGATTCAGAGCATACTCCCTAAGAATTATCTCTATCTACCTGCCTTGTCCTTAAACTTTTCAACAGCTGTCTACCATTGGCCACTGTTCTAAGGATTCTTACTTTAAACAGACCTTTTGTCTGGTCCAGTATGATCACTGGTATGTTCTCTTCATTGCATTTCTAAAATGGTTCTCTAAGGACTGCCTTGACAATGCCACCTTATTTTAGTTTCTCTCTACATCAGGAAATTCTTCAACCCAAATGTAGTGTTAGATGTCACAGAAAGAAGGGGAGCTCAACTAGAATACTTCACAGCATATCACCCATAAAAGTTTCAAAACAACTTTCTATCCAGCCATGTGGACATCTTAATTCTTGCATTTTATCCAAATCCAAGAATGTTCCTTTTTATTTAAAATGCAAAGTGCCCCTTATTAAAGGAAAAAAAAATAGTGTAACTAAATCTGAATTTAAATTAGTTTAATTATTCTATATATTCTTATTAAAGTAACATAATTTCTTGAAAATTTCAGAGCCACCTTTAATAAAAGTTCAAAAAATTACCTTGAACACTCACTTTGAAACAGAGTATTACTCCTCCTGCTCCCAGTTTCTTTACCAATGATTACAGTTTGTTATGAACATTTCACAAACAATTTTATAACCTCACCCTATTCTCATTCTGAACAGCGAGTACTCATTTTGAAAATTTGTAAGTTTACAGAGACCATGAAGACCAAACTGCTTGCATTATCTCATATCTGCATTACTAAGTCAGAAATAAGAATTTTCACTAGACACATATTTATCCCCAAGCTCAAGGGAGAAAGAGCACACCTTTACCACCCTTCAGTAAAGTACAGTAGAAATACCATTCCAGGCAAAGTCATACCAGGTATCTTTATCTATATTTATGGTTTAGTTGTCATAACTTGTGTAGTAACTGTAGCTCTGCAGACCTCAACATACCATTCACTACTTAGCCCTTCCTAGCTCAGCCCAGGGTTGATCACAGGTATTAAAGACAGCATCCACAGATTTAAGAGCTAATTAAGATGAAGTATTTCCAAGGGACATTTTTCAGTCTACAGTGGTTTTTTTCAGATTTAGCCTGTTCATAGAAATGACTAATTATGCCAAATACTAATTGCAGGGTTGGTGTTTGACATAGACAGCACTCAAAAAAAAACCCAAACCAAAAACAAACAAAAACAACAAATAAAAACCAACCACACAGCTTTAACTCAAGGTAGTTAAGCCAGTTAGGCAGTTAGGTGTTTCAGTAGCAAAACGCTCTACTGAGTTCCCCAGTCACATCCTCACCTGAGTGGAGTTGTTTTCCTCCCATGTCACTCTTCACCAGTCCCTTGGTTTATGAAACCACGTCTCAGGCTGCACACTGGCACACAAACTGTTCTGCTCTGGTTTTACTGGCAAAGACACCATCTTAAAAATCCCTCTTAGACAAAACCATCAAACCTCCAAACTGCCTTTGAAATGCATGGGACTCCAGCTGGAAATTAAAGAATATTTAAAAAGATGTCTTTTTAACACATCTTTCACACCATACAGAACTCAGCCCATTAATAAATACGCATATTCTAAAAGCATTCCAGGCATTTAAAAGTTGCCAACACATACAAAGTTAATAGAAACTGAGACTACACAATCTTCAAAGAAATATTTTTTCAATTCCTTACCATTAAAACTTATCTTCAATTTATTTAATAGCATTGTAGGCACACTGATATATTGTTTCTTCACACACAAAAAGAGCAGGATTCTTTCCCTAAGGGAACTTCCTTCCACTGAATCTAGTCAAAAGGCAAGGCTCAGCACATCTCCTCCAAAACCTTGGAGCAATTTTTGGCTCTGTAGGTTAATGTTTCATTTGAAGGTACATGACAGTCTAGCAGATTAAGGATTCCGTGCAATAGCTCAAAGTAGTTCTTCATCTCCCTTGGTGGTATGAGTTGTCTAAAAGCAGGGAATGTTAATCTTGCCTTTTTTTAAAAAAGCCATCCATAAGAATCAGTTTTACATTTACTTATAGCCTTCCTTAAAGGCAAAAGGAAAGGTGTTTTTTGCTGTTTACTTTTGATAGTATTGAAACCATTGGCATTAGCACAGACTGTAACTGTCTACTCATACTGCATTACCACAAACTGCTGAAACAATCCAACAGTAGAAAATAAATGCAGTATTAATCATGTTCTGCATTTAGACAGACTGTTTTTACCTTTTCTCTATCAATCACCAAAGCATAAACAAAACTAGTCCAAGATGCTCGGTTTCCATTCAGCTATAAGCTGATTTTCAGGCTTGATTTATACACAGAGCTTCTTTTATGCTTTGTTTACAGAAATTCTTTCATCTGCCACACTAGCTTACTCGATAAGACACCATTAGCAGTAATGGAACGTATTTCATGCAGAAGCCATTATCTTTAGCCTAAGATGTTGTTAAAGTTCAGAAGCCATTAATAAAATGCGATGATTTCTTATGTGGCTAATGGTAGACCACATAAGTAGTGGTACTTAACTGATGAGCATTTGTAGCTCCATAGGATACAGACATATCATTAAGTTGCTGCTATTATGTATGTGCCTGGCAAAAGCAGGAATCGGTACTCAGTACACCACTATGGATTGCCTGTAACAAAAAAATGACAGCAGTGACCAGCTTGCTGCTCAGTCCAGTGGCAAGGCACCCAGCCTGTAGAAACCACCTTTAAGTGATATTTCAGCACATGCAAAGCACATATAAGCACACCACTACTCCACAACTAGAGAGAACACAGTCACAATTGTCTGCTGCAGATGAACTCTGTGTGCTTCAACAGCTAAGTTCTCTCAATGCTACAAGTATGAGAGTCACATATAGTCCCTATTACTGAGGGGAAGTTTTTACTTGAAGGATCACAATTGCCAGAAAGGATGCTTACTCAGACACACACTAGCAGAAACACTGCCTGATAGGCTCCGCTGTTCTCTGCCAGAGTTTTTTTGGTTACAGTAGTGTATCACCCTTTTTGTCAGCTCTTAGCTACTTAGGCAAGTGAAACAATCGCTCTAGCTCTTTTGAAAGTCTTCTTTAAAAATAACAAAAAAATCACCACATTGCTTGAAAACCAATTATGCAGCTGCCACCAAGAGATTCCCATTGAAGTCAACAGGAGCTGCTCTTACACAGAGGCCCAAGCACTTACAGTGCTGAAAGCCATTGTGCTCTATACCCCAAGTGGATGAAGGCATGCTACGCAGGGGGCTCATTCAAAATTAACACTGCATCAGGAACTGCATGAGGGAGAGGGAAGGTACTTAATAATTGATCCATAGTTTGTTTTCTGTGAATTCTGAAACTTCTTTAAGTACATGTTTGTTTTAGATTGCCTTTTTGTGTTTGTTTTTTTTTTCAGGCTAGAGAGTTTTTTACCTAAAGTTCTATTAACAAAACAGGGTGAAACAATGACAAGAGAGCTCCCAAAGTGGTGCTTTGACAACTGCAGAAAAATACCTACCCAGAAGGCAACATGGAGATAGAATAGAAAACAAGGCAGGTTTTATTCAGACAAAATACGACTACCCTCTCACTTTTAGAAAATTACATTCTCAAAGTTAAATACCCTCTGCTTTATAAACAAGTGATGTATTCCACATTGCTCTTTCTGTGAAAAGTTACAGGTTTCTCTTCTCACCACCATTTATACTAAAGTCCAATCCCACCCCACAATGCAGACAAAGCCCATTCTTCCAACTTACAAAGTCCTCCAAACTCCTCAAGCTAGGAGTCTAATCCTCCTCACGTGAACAATTTTGGCAACACAGCTACACCAAAATTGTCCTACCCTGCTCTGTAAGTATCACCTGCCATCATTTTAAGGACATGTTACCGTGTCAGATTGGAAGAAGGCAGCCTTTTAGAGTAACTGAAAAATTGACCCTAGCACACTAATGAGATTCAAACAAACAGCAGTAGTCACTGAAGTTCTGAGAGGTCTCCAAAGATACAAAAAAAGAGTCCCACCAACTCTCCACTTAAATACTTCGGATTTTACAGTATGCTTCTAACTAGCAAAGCAGCAGCAACAACCACCAGCCTCTTTAAATTCAGTCCTGTACTCAAGCCTCAAGTAACATCACTGAGACCATGTGCTTCAAGAGCAACAAGCCTTCCACATGGTTCAAACAGGAGACACAGCACATCCCTCACATCTTTGCTGACTGTACCAGTCTCTAGCATAGCCCCATCCATTCCACTTCATCTGATTCTACATGGGTCAGTCCTGCAGCAATTGTTTATGAAGCTAAAATGTTAAATTCTTTATGTCAGAAGCAGAGTTGTGTGTATAGTTTTGATATTCACCAGTCTTACAGTTTGACACATCAGCTAAAGAAGGATTATCACTGCAGGTGTTATTTGGGAGATCTTGCACTAAGGCTTGCTGTTTCAAAAGGTGATGCTTGCACATTATACTGAAAAAAGGCACATGTTTATGGAAAAAAAATCCAAGTCAAGTAGGAACAAGTACATTATAAAATGGTATAAACAAAAGCCTGTGATAGCTTTTTTTACTTCTCCTTCCCACTCTCCTGTGGACTAGTGGCTGGACTCAAGTAACAGAGCCAGCAAACTGCCCCTGTAGAAAGCCCTTTCAGAGCATGGCAGTGACCATGCAGGGGCTTCTGGGGGCTAAGAGCACAGAACCCAGCTGAGCTTTAAATTCCAGGTTACAGGAGTAAGAACACAGAGAGAGACACAAGAAGGGCTGTCTTGGAAAGTGGAACAGAGAGAACAACCTCTGCAAGCTGGAGTACAGCACAAACTGAAAGGAGGGCAAAACCAACAAGAATTGGGTATTTACAAGAGGGATAGTAATTTATCCAGGCAGTAATCAGCTGCTATTGGTAAGAAAACCACACTCAACTCCACTGTTACTTGTATCATCATTGTCATTTATTAGGTTTGACATTTTAAAATAATATATGAAATACTGGATGGTAGTGAGTTAATCAGAAATCACACACACACAAAATTCTGGGATAGGGAAAGCTGAAGGCAAAAGCTGCTGTGGCCCACAGCCATTTTTTTGCCTCTGTCAGAGATAAGCGCTTCTGCAGAACAGCTGATAGGGTCATGAACCTATGGGGCATAGGAGAGTACCTCTAACAGAAGATAAAACCGGCCAGATGGGAGTCAACTCATTCACCTGCTATAGCGGCGAGAACCCTTCAGTATCAATCTCATCAAGATTGGTATTGGCTTTCTTTAATATGCAAAGCTATTAACTGCATCTGCTCAGGAGCTACTACTTCTCCCATAGGTACAAGAGTGGTTTAGGAAAAACAGAGAGCAGAGGCCAGCAAGGATGTAAACTATGTCAAAATGTAATTGGCTTGTGTTCTTGAGTCAAACACACTAGTTACTTGAATGGAAAATATCCTGCAGAATAAAACTTTGATTCAGATGCCACCACCCTTAGACAACCCAAGTAATGGCTTTGCCCGTCTTCAAAATAACAGGACATCTTGTGAGAAAAAGGAGACTGATTACATGTAAAAGAAAGCAAGGTTTTAAACCACACTTAGCCTTGCTTAGCTGAAGTGGGAACACTACTGGTGACCATGCCAAAGATCCCAGCAGAACAGTAGAAAACAGACAGAGGAGGATCAGTGCAAAAAATCCTTCTTTGCATGTAACAGCAGTTAGATGGGTTTCCAGTTGCTTCAGTCCTGCTTTTAGGCACATAAATCAATGAACCTCTGCTCTAGCAAGTCAGGAATTTTTATTTTTTTAAAAAAAAGTGTTATTCTATATACATTTAACTATATGTGCATATATATCTATATATAAAATATATAAATGTATTTCCAACATTAAATGCATACTAACCTTTTGTTTGCAACAAAGCCATCAAAAAGGATACCAGCTGGGAATGGATAATCATGACAAACTCTTCAGAGAGACCCTTTGCCACCCCTTCCAGCAGGCCACCCCAGTAAAGTACCTTATTACAGGGAGTGGCATGGTGTTTATGGGAAGGAAAAGAAACCAAAGAGGTAGATGATGGAGCTGTCCACTTAAGCTTACGTTCAAATTAAGTTCACATTACAATAAACTTGGTAGACTATCACTGCTCTTGCTTTCTCCAACATCACTAGGCAATTAGGAGAAAACAGATAACAACTATAAATCTTACTAAAATAGAGATCAAAGTGCACTGGAGGAGCATCCCAAGTAGCACATATGTCTACATAATAGTCCTCACCGGACTGAGGTAATTATTTAACCCAGCATCACGCCTGATGCCTCGCAGTACTGCACACTCCAAAACCACTTTACCTAGACTTGAAACAGGCCATGTTTGTACAATCACTTTAAGTCGATCTACACAGGGAAAGGAGACAGTCCTACCATCTTCCCACGCTTCACTCTTGCAGCCAAACAGCAAGTCAATAGAAACTGACCCAGATGAGAGAGTTCTCAGTCAGATCTAGTAACTGCCTGCTATCAGTCCACAGAAGCTGTACTAACACATTTGGTTCTGCAGCCTTGTACCAGTCCCAGACATTTGCAGTCCCCTACTCTCATTTTGACACCAGAATTTGCAAGGTAACACATCAAAAACCAAAACCAGTCATGAAACCACTGCCATAACCAAGGCAGGGAGTGGCCCTGCTACGGAAACAGGTCCTCCCAGTCATTTGGAGAGGAAAAAAATAATGAGTTAGACTATTAGGAAAGCATCAGGACTTCACATCCCCCTGGATGCCCACAGAAAAGAGAAAGAAAGAAGAGGATGTTTGTGATATCGAGCAATACAGATTAAAAACTAAATCTTAGTTATTTATTAACTGCAACCATATGTATTTTTTATTTATTTATACATATTTTTATAGCCTTCACTTAAGACAAATTCATTACAAAACTCCTTGGAAACAGGACTCCTAATTTTAAAAATTTTCCACTTTTTAAAATTATTTTAATTATATATTTAAATATTGTTGGACAGACTGAATTCACACTTATGCTTTAGACATACACCCACGTAAACTGGCAGTCAGGAAGACAACTTTACAAAATGCTATCTTCTACCCACATGGAAAAGGGAACCCTTCTGTTTTTATATTTCAGTGGCAAAAATTAAATTAAAAAATCTGAAACCCTTTCTTCATGTACAGTAGAACACCCCAGTACACTCCCAGCTGACAGCGGTCCAGGATACTTGCTGACCCTCTTCCTTGCTAGCTGGTAGGACCCAATGTTCTGAATTGTGACCTTTTCCAAATTCTGTTCTCCAGCCTGAAACATTCTAACCATATGGCACTGCAAAAACAAACTTCAGATTCTTCCACAAGGTGACACAGTTAATTGAAGCATGACGTGAAGCAACAAAACCTTTGCCATACCTTATCTGTGAACTTTTTTCCCCTCACTGTTTCTGCTTTTATATATAAACCATTTACAGCAAGCTCTTCACGCTCTTTTGAATCACAGCTGGTTGAAAAACAGAACGCAGCAGAATAGATGCAGTTCAGTGAGAGGGAAGCACAAAGAACCTAGCCTCAGAAATATAAATACACATCCTGTGCATGGGTACATAAAGCAAAGGTGTTCGACAGGGAGAACCTGCAATGCAGGCTCTGACAAAACGACAGATACCAGGTGGATCTGTTAGGTGTGACACCCCACGTACCGTGTTGCTGCATCTTTGCTTGGGGCACCAGAGCTCAGTTGAAAGTCTGCCCTCTCGACACAAAGACAGTCCTGACGTAATGTTCTGCATCATGGAAGATTTGCCCTTAAAGTAAATTAAGCTAGACTCTTATTAAGGGGAAGATACTAACACTAGGAAAGACCCAGTAGGCTGAATTACTTCAATCATCCTTGTAGTCTCATCATACTCATTACCCTGTAACAGTAGCTTACTGGAGCCGTGACAGTAGACATACTCAGGTTGTAACTCATTAACTCTGCATTTAGGAAAACAAAACAGAACCCTCTACGAACCCAAAATATTTCATATATCTAGTCTCCTTTTAATTTTTTCTACTACAAAGAAGTACCAAACACATTTAGAAATAATTTTACTTGCCCATTGAGGAGACAGAACATACTTATGCTGAAGTTCCTATAATTCTTCACTTTTTCTATGAGAAGTTTTGCTGTTAAGAAAACCAGACAGCAAGAGGTATGGAATAGGTATACAAACTGTTCTCATAATATGTATTTGCCTTGTTGCAAAAAGAAAAAAAAAAAGTCTTCCATCACCACACATTAGGAACTTTGCTTGAAATGATTTTCAATATTATTTGATGTAATGGGAGCCTTTGCTAGGAGCAGAGGGATTTTCAAGGCCTGGAAGAAGCATATTGATTTTTCTCAGTTCTGTGGGAAATTGACAGTTCATTCATAAGATCCTCTGCGTGTGCTGAAACACTTATTCCAAATGCTATCCAGAGGAAAGTGACTGGAAAGCTGAAACATTAGCTGAAGAATCTGATGTGGAGATTGACACGTATTAAAATAAATAAGTACTGCTACTGTCATTTGCCTCATTTATTTTATACAGCCAAAGGAGTACGATCTGACTGTTTCTAACCTCCAGATGGCCTGACTTGCAAAGATGCTATATGAGATCACACTGAATCAGAGTTTGATACCAAATCAAGCACCCCCGACTGCAAGCCTCAGCGTGTTAGTGACATTTTTAAATGCCAGTGTAAGGGAAAGGCTGGACTGCTCTAGATATTTGTGTACATTACAGAAGCAGCTACACAGAGCACTGTGCCAACAGTAACATCCACCCATACCAACCCTTATACCTGTATAAAGTCCTGCTGAAATCAGTAGAGATCCATATCCACTGGGTTTCCTGAGGGAGGATATTTTTTGTCAGGAGCAGCAGCACAAGACAAAAAATGGGATATTTTCCCAACTCGCACAATAGTACAACGGAAAATAAACAAATTAGGCCTCAAAACAAAAAGAATAATATATGTTTTCCTGGATTTTGCACAGTAAAACTGTAGTGTAATGCAATTCAGTACATTTGTGAAAATAGATAAACTTCTTTTGTTTTAATTTTTTCCTTATTGCATTGAAACAATATTTGCTAATTATTATGGGAAAAAAAGATTAAAGTGTTACAAGAGCACGAGGTCACTATGAAATGCTAGTTAGTGAAAAGGTCTGTTATTTAGAAAAGTTTAAAAAGTTACCATACTAGAAGGCACTTTAATGGTTAATGCTGACAGTGACTTCTGGGTCATCACTAACAGAGCTGGGTTACTTCATGAGCTGTTCAGCTCCTTGCTCCTGCCTACATCAATAAAACAATTACAGTCCTGTTGACAGGCTAGCAGCCATGCATTTGAGAAACATGCTGCATACTTAGGGCAAGGCAAAGCATGAAGGCTGATTCTATCCTACAGCACTATAATTTAAGACTGGAAGTCCCTAACTGGCAGAATTAGGTCAGGAGATTTCTTTGGGTCAAAAATATTCTCTCTCACCTCCAGTTCTAATCGGAAGCAAAATGTTATATTATAAATGCTTACAGCAAATCTTCACAGGTTACTGTCCTTGGTTAATGGAGTATAAACTGTTGGAAGTACCTATTGCAACTTGTAACAGCCCTGGTGCCAAAGTCAGTTCATAATGCATTTTGAACAAGAAGTCTATTTGTAGCAATGGGGCTCAAAAGAAAAGTAAGTGTTGTTTCACTGACTGTAAGCCCAAGTTTCTTACCCTCTACTAATCATCAAGTATTACATCTTACAGAGTTTAAGCAATAAAGGATACACTAAAGTTTGCTAAGACGTACTTAGGGATTATTGTAATCTACAGAACTAGGTCTTAGAGAGCATTCTGTAAGAACAGAGTACATGCATGCTTTCAAACTTTCGTCCACAGGAGAAGTTCTTTACATTTTTCTTATTTCCACTCCCCACATACAAAACCACAAAAATAGCCCCACAAACCAAACAACCTTCTTCCCCACATTTTCCATTTGAAAATTTCCCTACATCTGTTGCACTACCTAAATTTTAAATTTTATTTAAAACATGTTTTTTGGGTTTCCATTTGAGAAAAAACCCCACCTTTCTTCCCCAGTATAGCTCACGCCTACTTTCCCTGTGTACCTATTACACCATACACTGTAGTTGAATACATACATGCATAATAAATACACCAAAGAGTTTATCAGGAAAGGATTGTCTTACTGAATTAAGGTAGTAACATGTCTGCCTTCAAATTCAGCGTTACAGAACTGTTGCCTTTATTAAGAAAACATTATCAACAGGCAACAAGGGGGATGGGACTAGGACCAAGGATAACTTGTTTTCACACATACAAATACTATAAAATGTTTCACTTGCAGAAGTGTTCTGTTGGGTCTGCCTGTACTCTGGGTGACATGCACATGTGTCAGTTTTTCACTGATTGGGACACTAAAGATTCAAAATTAATTCTTCGTGTTTTGAGACAGATGTGCCAGCCACCAGGTAAAACTTATTATGACAACTCAATCAAGGTGGGAGACTGGTAAATACATTCACCAAATTCATCTTAAACTCACAAGAAGAGTACGTAAGTTGCATTTGACAGTTTCAATAGTATTCACTTGAGGTATGTTGATGTCAAACATGAGAAGTTGCACAATTAATCACAAACAGTTTTTTCTAGTTCTTGTGCCCTTGTGCTTCTTCAACCTTTGACAAATCAGAAACAAATAGCTTGTAATAATAACATATTTACAAATACCTGGTTTTGGCAAAACAAATACTTAAGAGAAAGAAAACAGGTTCATCCATGTTCCTTATTGATTTCTTTTTGTATAAGCAATTATAAAGCCTGCCACACAGTTACGAGAAAAAGCAGGGCAAGGAAAATTTTTATTCCAACAATGACCTCTACAAATCTGAAGCAAGCCCCCTGGAGTCAGCAGAGTTACTATATTTTTATATGCATTTAAAATACAGGCTACATCTGCTGAAAGAGGCACTGAAGAATTCAGGAATCCCAAGTTCACAACAACGCATCTATTTCATCCATATGTACATCACCATCTTGCGCAGTTACAAAACAGTTGTGTATTTTCCCAAGACAAGTTCTGTTCTTGCCATTGTACTGTTTCTGGCAAGACCACTTGTGAAATGCTCTCCAAGTTACCTGTGTTACTCAGAAATAAAAAAAAACCCACAAGACCCAACCAAAACAAAAAAACCAAAACAAAACAACTTGATCATAAAAGCAGGGGGAGAGTGAACAGAACACTTCCGCTTACACTGCAAGGGCATCTTCCCAACACAATTTTTTAAAGATCAAATGCTGCAGTATGCATTTGAAAATTGCATGGAACAAGCTTCACATTGATTATTTATTTGTTTTTAAACCACTGTGGCAAGGGAAAATTACACAACCAAAACTTCCTTGTGGATATCTGAAAACCGGCTGACATCAGAAAATGATCTTCTGCCTCTTTGGAAACAAACTATCAACAACGTACAAATTTAATAACCCGTCGATTTGTTGTCCTTTCAAGGCCAGTGTACTTTTCCAACACTTTTCCCATAACATAATTGCATAACCTTATTCAGTTTGCTTTCCACTATCATCCTGAAATTCAGAAGACTATTTAGACTCCCATATGGTTGCCATCAAAACCAGCAGATGCCAAGCAAATTAGGACTAGTAATATGCTGATGTATCATAATCACAGCATATCTCACAACTTACAGTGAATCATCAGATAGAGCAAAGGTTTCTGTCTGAGGTATCAGTAAAGCACAGAGAACAATTTAAAACAGTCCTTGGAACTAAAAGTCAACTTGAAACTGTATTGCAAAAGTGAAAGGGGAAAAAAGGGGAAATGGTCCTTGCCTCTTGGGAAGCTGGGTGGCCTACTTTTACTTTTTGCCTTGTACCCTGGACACCACTCCCCATGGAAGTCTAAAGGGGAAGGCAGAGAAAAGGCATTGTTTGTTTGCTTTAACTACAGAAAAATGTTTTCTTTTACCTTGTATTATGGCTGCAGCTCTCATCTAAATCAGATTGCATTATGGTTTACCTAGACAAAGACATAAAGGCTCATAAAAATGCACTGCCTATAGCACCAGCCTAGAAAGACAGCAAACATAATAACGTGGTGCTCTCACACAGGCATTATGCCAGCCGAGTCGAAGCCCAGGTGCATGCCCTAATGAACAATCAGCAGAAGAATGGCAGCTGAGCAATGCAAAGGGAAGCATAATATTGAGTTCTAACTTTTCCTTTAGCTGCATTTGTGCGTATTTGGTCGCAGTTCCTAAATCTTACTTTGGCAAGTGTCAAACAACCTTTCCTTTCCCATGACAGCATTATGATCTCAAAATATTTTTTTCTGAATAAACGCTTCCAGCATATTTACCAATTTTAATTACTGAATTTCAAAAAAAGTAAGCTTGCAAATATACCTAGAGCATTAATTATGCACAGACTCAGCAGATAACATCATCTTTTACAACAGTATGAAAGACACAGTTAAACAAGAACACATTACCTGGGGTGGTACAAGACTGACAACTATCTCCTGAAGAGCATGCTGACACTTTTAGTTACAACTACATGAAGAGCACAACTTTCCCATGTTCATTATCCTAATAATTTGAGTTTGTTTTTTAAGGAAAGAAATAACAGACCAGCACAAAACCAAGAAACTGATAAAAAAGTCTGATAACTTATTTTGCCCATATCCCGTGGCACACAAAGCTCAAATTTTTTGTGATAGACTCTGTTTAAGTAGCACGTACAATCATTCCCCACATAATTTCAGCAGATCCATAATATTTCTCTGTTGAAGGCACTGACAATTTTATGTCAAAACCATTACTCTTCCAAGTCAGTTCTCTTTATTTCAGTCCACTGGTTTATGATGCAGAACAGAGAGTATTGTCCCATTTGTTTACATTAAAATTTTAGAAGGTTGTGTTAAAACCACTATATAATAATGCTCAGGTAGAAGTTTTAACAAAGGTGTTCCACATATCTCCATGTTTGCAAGATCCCTGGAGAGTGTCATGGGGTTAATACAATGATCTCTTCACCATTTCAGCAAATTTACAATGACTACATTAGTGGCTATTTTTGATTGCCACTTTTTGTGAACAGGAAACCAAACTTGCAGCTTTCATTTACAGCTTTTCTGGTCCAGTTTCATGATAAACTATTGAAGGGTTTGCTATTAATTCAGTAAAAACATTAAAATGTATTCTACAAGAGTAACTGCTTATGTTTTCACTCCAAATCATGACAGACGTGGTAATAAGTTCAGGCTTCCTCATAAAGAGATTACAATATTCTGAAGAAATGACTAAACTCTTATAAAGTACTTTGTCTCTATGGATTTCAAGAAGTTTAGCCAAGGACACAACGAGGCAATTAGCATTTTGCTAAAGGGGAAATCTGTAAGCAAAGGCCACATATCAACCAAACAGCAGAGTGGGAGAAATACTCAGGTCTTCAGATTAGGTTCCAGCAGTGTATAAAGCCGCATGGTCCAGCGAGACATCCGTTAACCCATTCAGTTACAACAGAGGGACATCTGCCATCATGCAAAAGCTTTGCTACATCTCCCTCAACAACATGGGGATAAGAAAACGATTAGTCACAAAATACTTAAAAGATACCACTGCCTCACTTGCGCCTTCCACGCATTAGCCCTCAGAGAATAAGGCGAAGGAAACTACAGGGTATAGAGCTTCTTCGCCTGAAGGAGCAAGATAACACATTCACCATGATCTTCCTCTTTTAGTCCAAGGACACAGCACACAAGTGTTCCTCACACTACTGTGTTCACAGCAACATACGCCCAGAGGAATCAAAATGAAAAAACAGACAAATGAAAAGAACCATGGCAAATTCAACCACTAAAAACTGAGCAAACAGTACAGGAAGATCAGCTATTGTAGGGTCAGAATACTACAAAGCTTGCAACCGCTCATCTCCACAGGTCGGTCTTAGGCCAAGTAAACATTGACCTAAAACCACAGTCAACTTCACTCTAGTAGCTTACTTTCTCCATTAAGGAAAGGTATTTCACTATAAAAGCATCATTACTCAAAACTCCTATCCTTCCAAAACTTCTTCAGGCACCTTTACTTTCCAGGAACACAGACATGAGGTAGCTATGAGTACCTGCCAGTCACGTAATCACTCTCCTCTGCTCTCACCAAGGTGATAATCACAAACTCAGTGCTGGTTACAAGGTTTCTCTTTATTCTTCCCTACCTTAATCTGTAGAATTTCTAGGTGTTCCCCCCCCCTCAATTCACCTTTATAGTCCAAAGAAGCCACTATACCAGATACGTGCTCAACCTGCCTTCCCAGCCCCTCAAAACCACACTCACCCTACCCGAGTTTGTGCATGTTTCTCATTGCTAAGCAGAGTATCTCGTGACAAGATGAGGACTGTGCACCCAAAAGCAGTGGTCAAACCTCACCATTTATGTGTGTGTGAGAATGCCCACACCCTCCTTTTGTGGTTACAAAATTTGGCAGATGCCTCTAAACCCAGCTGCTCCTCTTTCCAACCCGACGCGCTGAGAAGATGCTAGAAATACCCTCACATGCAGGTTACACTTCACTGCACGGCTCTGCCTGCTCTGGAGCTGGAGCGGTGCAACGAGAGGCTGTGCAGCCGGCAGGCCGAGCAGCCGGGAGCCCCCCGAACGCCCGGCCGAGCCTCCCGCGGGCTGGCACCGGGCACGGGTGGGAACACCGCCTGCTCCCTCCTCCCCCCGGTACTGCCGCCGCCACTCCGTGCCAGCGGCTAAAGCCACCCCGAACCCGTGCCACGCACGGCCGCACCATTGTGTAACCGGTGCTCGCACAACTTGAGCCGCGATTCTCCCGTTGTTTTCATGTACCGGGGAACCGGCGCGGAGACGCGGCAGCTCCAGGCCCCGGTGCCCAACCGCCGCCTCCGCCGCCACGGGGCAGAGGGGAGGGGAGGAGGGAAAAATAAACACAAACAAAGGCAAGAGCCCTCTTCGCACCTACGGCGAGAGGCGGGGGCAGCGGGGCCGGGGGCA
>VZRW01010955.1:44823-56158 GCA_013398125.1 Aegotheles bennettii | reverse complement strand
CCGCTCCCCCGCAGCCACTTCGGAGCGGCCGGGGCCGCCGCCAAGGAGGACGCCCTGGAGCTGATGATGCGCGGTGGGTACCGGCCGTGCCCGGGCGCGGCGGGGAGGTCGCCCCCCGGTGGCAGCTCGGTGATGATCTCCAGGCTAACGTGACTCGGCCGGCGGGGGGGCCCCCTCGGCCCAGCCCCTCCTACGGGCCTGTAATCTTGGTGGGCAACGCAGAGCCGTGCGTGCTCGCTGTAAGGGCAGGCCCACAGGGAACCCCCTGCCCCGCATCCCGGGGATGTGTCCCTGGGATGCATCCATCGGCTCCCAGCGAGTGTTTCTGTGAGCTGACGGGGGGCTGGGGCACAGGATGGCACAGGGCACCCAGGGGCTGGGCTGCAGGGGAGCTGCCCACGTTACAGCTGGCGAGACATGAGCACAGTCTTTGGTAATCTGAGGGCTGCTCCGAGTCACCGAGGGGATGCCAAAGGGCCTGGTAGGGAGTCCTCACGCCCTTCTACCTCCCTGCAGTGGTGTCCCATCATTCCAACGAGCTTCCCGCTGTCCTGGGTGACCCTGGGCTGAGCCAGGTGGCCCGTGCCACTCACCTCAATGCTCTCAAGATGAACTGCTACCTGCTGGCTGGCCTGGTGGACGCCTTCGAGACGGACGCCCGTATGAGTGGTTTGTTGGAGGTGGATGCTGCTGGGAAGGTAGGTGAGGGGACCAGGGGGGAAAAAACCAGCTTCTCATACATCTCACTGCAGCTCTTAATGCTGTAGAATTCAACAGCCATTTTCTTCCTCAAGGGAAGCAGGGGGGTGGTGGTTTTTCCTCACCACGCCGCTGATGTGTTGTGTCTTGTAACCTCCTTTCTAGAAGAAGAACCGTGCCAAGACCTCTGGATCCTTGTGGGAAGAGGAGAGGGAGCCGCTCTTACGGCTGCTCCTGCAGCTGCTGCAGCTGGATCTCCGTCAGCTTTGGGGTGGTTTGGTGGTGGAAGAAGAGTTTGTCAGGTATGGGATGTGGAGGTGGTGATGGTGGGTTTCTGGAAGCGAGAGTTGATGTTAAACCTGCTGGTGAGGTGGGGTGGAAGCCCTCAGCAGGCTGTGGATCTCTGGGAAGCTGAGGAAACAGTCTTGAGTCAAAAGGGATGTGTTTAGGAAGCTCTTCCTTTCCTTTCAACTTCAGATGCTTGCTCAGTTTTTTGAGGATACTGGGAAGTATCTGGTTAGAGAGAAATGTGTGCCTGGTGTAGTGTGCTAGAATGACCCTGGTGCAAGTTGTGATGCTGAGCTTGACTGCTTCTCCTCTGTGGCTTTAGCTTAATAGCAGGAACCTGCTATCGTATCCTGGAGAACCCCAGTATTGGTCTTCAGAAGTACAGGGCCACGCGGGAGGCTGTGACACATCTGCTTGCTGCAGTTCTGGTTCACTATGATCACATGTTCAGTGAGTTCCTGCTTTTCTGCCTTCTTCCTTAAGCCATTCCAGTTGCTCTCCCTGACCTCTTTCTTCTCTCTTGTGCACTGAAGATGCCACTCTGAAGATCATGCAGATGCTGCAGCACTTTGAACACGTAGCCCCAGTGTTTGCGCAGGCTGTGAGCCTCTGGGCCACGGAGTATGGTCTGAAAAGCCTGGTGGGCGAATTGCTGAGGTGAGAAAAATTCCTCAGGGCTTGTCCTTCTGTCCCTAGCACCTCGAGGCACCCTCTCCCTTGTTTCTTCTCTGTGCAGGGAAATCGGACAGAAAAATCAGCAGGATGTGGCTCGTGATGCTTCTGGAATCAAGGGCTACGCCACCTTCGTGACTGAGCTGGCTGAGCAGGTCCCAGCTCTGGTGTTGTCCAACATGAGCGTCCTCCTGGCTCACTTGGACGGGGAGGTACGTCTCCACTGTGCTGCCTGTCTGGAGGGTCGGGTGGTGTGGAGGTGCTGCTGTCCAGTTTTTATGCCTGGAAGCAGGACCTCCTTCATGGAGATGGAGTAGCCAAAGCCTGCCCTGGAGAATAGGTTCTGCCCATCCCTAAATGACACAAAGGAGACAGAAACCATGGCGTCCACTGTCTGGTTGTTGCTTCCAGATATCAGAGAACAGGAGACTGTAGTGGTCTGAGATCCCAGCTGTTGGCTGTTGTTCTTCAGAGTCTGTCGTTGTGTTACCTTGTCTTAAAGTGCCCCTAAAAGCCAGGAGTGTTTCTCATTCTTGGTCTCTGGACCTGGCATGGTTGGGTTACTCCCATCCAGCAGGCACAGCCACGCTCACCCAAGGTTAATACAAAGTCTGTAGTGGAGGAGAGGTTCACTTAACCCTGGAGCCTGGGACTTAGAAGGCCCAAGCTCTGGGCCATCCTTCCCCTTGGCATATCAAGTCATGTCTTTCCCTGGTTCAACAACTCTTTGTTTTCCCTTGGCAGAGTTACGTGATGCGCAATGCTGTCCTGGCAGCCATGGCAGAGGTGCTGGTGCAGGTGCTGAGGGGTGACCAGCTGGAGGAAGCTGCCCGTGACACTCGGGACCAGTTCCTGGCCATGCTGCAGGCCCACGTCTGTGACGTCCACAGCTTCGTGCGCAGCCGCGTGCTGCAGCTTTTCACCCGCATCGTCCAGCAAAGGGTGAGGCTGTGCTGGGGGAACAGTCACCCCTGAGGGATGGTTCCTAGGGGAGCTTCTGCCGCCCTGCTTTTCGCTTGCACAGGCTGAAGTTTGACAGAGACACTCTCTGTCTACTCTATGGTGCCTGCAGTTCCTTTTTCCCAAAGGACCGAAGATTCTAGGGGCAAGGGAAGGGGGGAGCAGGAATCCCAGAATCCTAGGGGTTGGAAGGGACCTCGAGAGATCATCCCATCCAACCCCCCTGCCAGAGCAGGGTCACCCAGAGTCCATCACACAGGAACGCATCCAGGCGGGGTTTGAATGTCTCCAGCCAAGGAGACTCCACAGCCTCTCTGGGCAGCCTGGTCCAGTGCTCTGGCACTCTCACAGGAAAGAAGTTCTTCCTGAGATTCACATGGAACCTCCTGTGCTCCAGTTTGCATCCATTGCCCCTTGTCCTATCATTGGTCAGCACTGTAAAAAGCTTGGCTCCATCGTCCTGCCCCTCACCCTTTACAGATTTGTAACCATGGATGAGGTCCCCCCTCAGTCTCCTTTTCTCCAAGCTAAAGAGCCCCAGCTCCCTCAGCCTCTCCTCACAAGGGAGATGTTCCACTCCCTTCATCATCTCTGTGGCTCTGCGCTGGACTCTCTCAAGCAGTTCCCTGTCCTTCTTGAACTGTGGGGCCCAGCACTGGACACAGGACTCCAGATGTGGCCTCACCAAGGCAGAATAGAGGGGGAGGAGAACCTCTCTCGACCTACTGACCACCCCCTTTCTAATGCACCCCAGGATGCCATTGGCCTTCTTGGCCACAAGGGCACATTGCTGGCTCATGGTCATCCTCCTGTCCACCAGGACCCCCAGGTCCCTTTCTCCTACACTGCTCTCCAGCAGGTCAGCCCCCAGCCTGTACTGGTACTGAATTAAATTCTGCTCTTCGTTACTGGGATGGGCCAGAAGGAACAGCACAGCACACAAACACTTTGAACGCTGGCATGGGGAAGCATCACCCTTGCTAGGTATGCTAAAGCTCAGTTCAACAGGACCCTGGAGAACCTTATCCAAGTCCTTGCTTCCAGCAGAAGTTGGACCACAAGATATCCAGAGCTCCCTTCAGACTTAGATTGTGCTATAGGTCTATAACCTGCCTTTCAGTACGTGAATCTATCTGTGATAAAAGAACTTTCCCTGAGCCTCTGGGCCTCCCTCATCACTCTGTGTGCTCTCGTTGTGTGCTAGGCCCTGCCCTTAACTCAGTTCCAGCCTGTGGTGTCTCTGGCCGTTGGGCGTCTCAAGGACAAATCCGTGGTGGTCGTTAAAAACGCGATCCAGCTCCTGGCTGAGTTTCTGTCCAACAATCCCTTCTCTGGCAAGGTAAATGCCGGGGTTGTGATGGGTACGCTGGGGGTGTGCCTGCAGGCTGAGTGCCTGCCATGTGCTACAGCCAGGAGGGTCAGCGTAGCCAACTCCACAGTTGGGAGCTTTCTGGTGTCCCCAAGTTCAGACCTTGCTTTGCCCTCACTTTGATGTAATCCATAGGAATGCTGGAGGCTGGGAAGGGGTGTGTTCGTTGGTGGAAGTACCTGCAGCAGTTTGATTTGAATCCATCTTTGGGTTTCCTTCCTTAGGATTGGAATTAGGCTGGCTTTTAGGTCATTCTGCTCCTTGTGTTTAGCTGCACCTTCTCCTGAGCCTTCTGAGCCTCCGACTGGGAATTTACAGCAGTTCCCATGCTGGGGTGATGGCCAGAGTCTGCTATTCCAGTTTGCAAAAGCAGGGTTATCTGAAGGAATTGACAACTTAAAAGCAGGGAGTGGGAGAGAAAGGCAAATCCTGGCACTTCAGAAGAAGGAGGATAAGCAGTATATTTATTCTTCTCTTCCTGGCATCTCCAGTTAAGCTGTAGTGACTTGGCTGAGCCGCTGAGAAAAGAGGTGCAGAAGCTGCAAGAAATGAGGGACCGTAGCAGATCCAAAACAGGTGATTTCCCTTCTTCCTCATTGCCCTTCCCAGGGTGTACCAGTGGAATTCCTAAGTTCCAGATGAGTTTCTCTTCCCCCTTTAGGGTGTCATTTGAGTCTCCGTAGTCTTCATTCCCTCTTGTTCTTTTCTTAATAGCTCCAGTGATCGCTCCAGTGTTCACCCCAGAGGAAGAGTGGGAAGCAATGCTGCCAGAAGTAAGGGCTGCCACCCAGCAGCTCTTCCAGCCACTGCAGGAGTGGGAAGAGGAGGAGGAGCTGGAAGTGGAGGAAACTGTGGAGAGTGCATCAAAACAAATCGCTGGGCTGCTGAGGAAGCTGAACTACAGGTAAGAGAAGTCTGGTTTGAGAGAGTGCTTATCCCAGGGGATGTGTTGGTCTCCAGTTCTCTGTTAAAGAAAGGTTGGAGCTCCAGGGTAGAAGAATGATTTCCAGTAACGTTGTTCTATGGGGAGAGATGGACACAGGCACTCGGCACAAGGTGTTGGCAGGAGCTGCTTCCCCAGGGGTTCAGGGCAAGGTGGGACGGTTTCCCTCGTGCTCTGCCCCAGCTGGTTGGTGATGTTCTTCCTTGGGCAATGTCATTGTCCAGGCGTGCAGCCCGCCTTACACAGAAGGCCCTGGGTCGCTTCCAGGGGAAGGAACCCTTCAGTGGCTCTGCAGAGGAAAATGAGGAGGCAACAATCCTGGCTGTTCTGAGGAGACTGTACACAGGTAACTATTTCAGATCACCCTGTCTCTTCCCTAAGGCTGAGCTGATGCCAGAGCTAGACCAAAATCCTTTGGAATGCCCTGTCTCTGGATCGTTTACTCGCCTGGTGGCCCGACGTTTTGGCTGGATCATCCTTCCTGTTCTATCATTTCTAGTCAGAACAGTTCCACGTTGGCACTAGAAGTGCATTTCTGGTGCTTTAACTCACATAATACCTGCTGAGGGGTGTGAAGCTGGTGTTATCACTCACACCCTTCTGTCCTGTCTGAATCTGTCAGGAGTTCTGCTTCCTGGACCGGTGGTGGCACAGAACACTTGCCCGCAGTGGCCTTGGCCAAGTATCTGTTCAAGCAAGCTCTGCTTATCTGGGGCTTGAGCCTTTGGGTGTATTTTTAAGGCTTCATATGTTTTATCTTTGGCATTTGTTTCCTAGCTAATAATAAGATTTTTTCCCAGCTAATAATAGTAAGGTTTCCTAGCTAATCCCCCTGAGCTCATTTCTGTCAAAAGGCTTCAGTCTAAATAATTTAATCTTCTTAACTTTGTCAACTCTCCACACTTGCACAAACTTCTCTGGAGAGCAGGAGTGTTTGCCTTCTTCCTACTCTGCCCTGATTCCCTTGTAGGGCCTTATCTGTCTTTGGGGAGCTGTCAAGTCCAGATTAACTCCCTTGGTTTGCCCTAACTGGACCGTGCCTTTCTCCACCGCCATATGAAGCTGGCATTTTAGTGGTGCATCCCCAGTAGTACTGGAACTTACTCTACAGCATGTTGAGATTTTGTCTTTGTAGACAAGTCTGATGGCAGAATTTGGATGTTTGTCTCCTGGCCCTTGGAGGTGTCACTATGGAGTGGCAAGAAAAGGGTTAAAATACCCCAAACTCTGCCTGTTGCTTTTGTACCTTCAATACTGCTCACAAACAAGTGTTCATGCTGTGCAGGTCCATGCCCAGGTGAGAACAGTGAGGATGCTCCACGTGGCAACAGTAGACTCCAGGCTGAAGAGGTGGTGCCAGAAGAGCAGGCTCAAGCAGAGCTGATCAAACAGGAGATGTTGGTGCAATACCTGCAAGATGCTTACAACTTCTCAGTAAAAGTCACGGAAGCCCTGAGTCTGATCAGCAAGATGATGTATGAAAACTGTGTCTCAGGTGTGTGAAACAGCCACGGGGCTCTTTCTGCGTGGTGGAGCTCCAGGGGAAGGGGAAAAGGGTGGAGGAACTGCTCTTCACTGAGTAGATGCCACAGGCACTTCCAGGCTATTGGAACAGCAAGCACCACCTAAAGGGCATGGATGGCCTTTTTGGAATGCATTTTTTGAAATATCAAGGTTAAAAATGTTTTTAAAAGCCAGGTGACTAAAACGATGTAATTTATGGAGGCTCCACTCATCCTGTGGTAGGGGATGTATGTTCATCATCTCAGCTGAGGTTCTCCCAAAGTGAGCATGGCCAATGAAGCTGGGCTCTGTTACTTGCTCAGTGTCCTCGTGCAGCTCCAGGCATTATGATGGCCACGAGAGGGGAGCTGCGTGGCTTGTCCCATCCACCTCCCCTTTCCTTAGGCTTTACTCCATAGCTAAAAGTGATCCTGATCACAGGTTCTGTGGCCTGGTCCTTTCCAGTGCTGTAGTGAAAGATGGTGACGAGTAGACCTTTGAGTTAATTCAGCTATCCATATTTAATTGGAACTACTGTAACTGGTTAGACTCTGGTTTTTAAGTGCTTATCATGAATCAGCACCCCCGAGGGGGCTGGGGTGCAGAGGGGCACAGCTCCCTCCTCTCCCATCCTCCCTGGCCCAGCCACTTGCCAACCACTCACGTAGTTCTGGGATGCAGATGGGTCTGGGCACTGCAGACACTTCTCTGTGTGGAGAACTCGTACCTTACCCATAATAAGCGTGTGGGCTTCCCCAGCAAGGCTTGGATTCCATCATCTGCACACACAGAGATGAACTCCTGAGTTCAGTGTCTTCACAGGTCATTTGCAGTTCAGTGCTGATACTGAAACTCCTGGGGTTTGGTTTATTTTTTGATGGCTCTGTAGATTTTACTGACTCTGCAGCTCCCTGCAGCCCTGTGCTGTAGTGTGAGGAAGGTGAGCTGGGGGTCTGGCAGTGTGCTGCTGGGCGAGGGGGTGCTGATCAGGGATGTGTGTGCTCAGATTTAGGGGTTTCTATCAAAGAATTCCGATGTAAAAGCTGTAATTTTATTTTTCCTGTTGCAAACACCCATCTTCTGGTGTGATGGGAGGCAGTGGAGACGTGCCAGCCTGTCTGATGGGGGATCTTTATTCAGATTTAGAAGCTGGTGCTTGTCCTGGTGTAAGTTCCCACTTCCCAGAGGTCAGACTATGAGCTACTCAGTGTACAGCCCCTCTGGTCACTACTGGCTCTCTCGTGAACGCTTTCCAACTTCATGGCTTTTCTTGTCTAAAGAGCAGAAGAGTGGGCAGTGTATTTCAGCAGTAGCCAAGCTGGAATCAAATATGTTATCCCTTGCCCCGTTTAAAGATGAAATAGCCTAGTTCCTCTGGTTACAGCATCGCACTGGGACTTGGATTCAGTTGCTCATCTGCTGTGACCATGAGACCTTTTTTTTTTTTCCCCAAGCTGTTTCCCAGAAGAGAACTTTGTTCTTTTTCAGCCATAGCTTCTGTGCTCTTCTCCTGAATGTATCAGAATAGATTTAGTTGTAATATGGTTAACCGGTGTCTGTTCCCCTGAGGACATCTACATCTTTGTGCTACTGACCTCCTCCTGGCTTGAGCCCTCTGTAGCAGTGATCTCGGATGCTTGGAGGGCTCGCTCTGAGAGCCTTGGAATTTGTTTGGATGGTCTCTACTGAGGGTAAAGAAAGGACTACACTAACTCAACTCTTCTTCTCTCCGCAGTGGTGCAGGAAGCCATTGAGTTCTTTGTGATTGTCTCCCAGTTTGGTGTGCCCCAGGCACTGCTTGGAGTCCGTAGGATGCTCCCCCTCATATGGTCAAAAGAACCTGGTGTGAAGGAGGCGGTGCTGAACGCCTACAGGCGGCTCTACCTGAGCTCCAGCAGGGATTCAGAGAGGTATGGGTCTTCCTAAGGAGATGGGTTTTTCTCTTTTGTTTGCTTTTTTTCCTTCCCTTTTGTCCTTTTGGGAAATGGTTGTGAATGAGGTATGGACAAGCAAAGCTGCCATGCTTCATGCTGAGCTGGAACATAAGGTTTGTGTCCACCAGTAAAGATGCTCTCCCTCTGAGCTGTCAACAACACTCACATGTTGTTTACAAAGAGCCCAGCGCAGAGCCACAGAGATGATGAAGGGAGTGGAACATCTCCCTTGTGAGGAAAGGCTGAGGGAGCTGGGGCTCTTCAGCTTGGAGAAAAGGAGACTGAGGGGTGACCTCATCCATGGTTACAAATCTGTAAAGGGTGAGGGGCAGGACGATGGAGCCAAGCTTTTTACAGTGCTGACCAATGATAGGACAAGGGGCAATGGATGCAAACTGGAGCACAGGAGGTTCCATGTGAATCTCAGGAAAAACTTCTTTCCTGTGAGAGTGCCAGAGCACTGGACCAGGCTGCCCAGAGAGGCTGTGGAGTCTCCTTGGCTGGAGACATTCAAACCCCGCCTGGATGCGTTCCTGTGTGATGGACTCTGGGTGACCCTGCTCTGGCAGGGGGGTTGGACTGGGTGAGCTTTCGAGGTCCCTTCCAACCCCTAGGATTCTGGGATTCTGTGGTTCCAAGATGGGTTTTATATATAACTGAGTATCCTGGTCATCTGTGACACCTACTGCTGAGGTTCTGCTCTTAGTTTGTCATAGTGTTCAGGTGCAGGAAATTCATCCAGCAAACTCCGTGTGAGATCTTATGGAAGGAGAAGCTGAGAATTGTGTTAAACAAAACTGGTATCAGGCACTCACACTTCACTTTTTTATAAATTTTCACCCTCATGCAAAGCACTGCACCAAGACACATGTGCCCAAATGATCTGGGTAAGGTCTCTATGTGATGGGGAACCATCAGGGGTGTCAGTCAGGAATGTTCGTCGTCTCAGCAGGGTTCTTGGTTGGCACCCATGGACTGGGTTTTTGGACAGCTGTTTCTACCCCCTTTGAGAGTCAGCTGTTATGGAGTCATCCCATGTCCAAGTCGTTGTGGAGTTATCTCATGTCTGAGATGTCGCCTACTTGGCCCTCCATGGGCAAAGTCGTTGCCCGGTGTCTATTCCCTCGTTTGGGTTTCTTGGCCACTGTTGGGATAATAAGAGGGATGATAACACGGTGTGGTGTGGAGTTGGAGCTATCTTTGTTGTTGGAGTTCTCGGGTGTTTTGCTGACAAGCCATGCATGCTGTGGCCTGGTCTGAGCACAGGCATTCTGCTTCTGGTGTGAACACCACATTCCTCAGTGTTTGCTGGTGTTACTGTCCTTGATTCTTCCACAGACACTGTCTCTTTATCTTTCATGCTGTACAAGGTTGGTTGTTATCATCACTTGGGTGCTTTCACACACATTTCTATTTGTATTTCATTCAGACTGATCTTAAATCTTGTTGTAACAAACTTCTGCGCGTGGCAGATGAGAGCATGTTAAGGGGGTCTTTGTTGCTGGTCCTTATTGAGGATTTGGAGGTGGGAGCTGATACCACTTGTGTCTTCCACACCAGAGATGAGCTGTGCCTCCTCTACCGTGGCACTTGCTCTTTTTTCTTAGCACTTGCCCACATGTAAACCCTGTTGGATGGATTCACTAAGGTAAGTGTGATCCTTGGTGAGATGCAACGTAACATACCTCACCCTCATCTGTGCCACCAGGGCAATAAAAAGCACCTACTGCTGCTTGTTTCTTCTTGATAGCATTGCCTGGAGATTACTGTCGTGCAGTTTGAGCCCTGGCTGTATTTGTTCCTAGAGAGATTTTCAGTTTCTTAAGCTCTAGGGATCAGTGCTTTGACTTGTGGTTGAGAGCAAACTGGGAAGTGGCTGATGAGTGCCTCTTGTTGGGCCTTTGAGCACCAGGAGGAGCAGCCGTGGACGTTTGGAGCCCATGTCATGCTCATTGGCACTTAAGCTGGGTGGCTTGGGGAACTCCAGCTTGTGGAGGGAAGTTTTCCTGGCCCTAGGGATCAGATCTGTTATCTAACAGATGTCCTCAGCTCTGAATATGAAAATAATTGTGACAGTTGCTTTTGCCTCTTTTTAAATGATTTTATTTTATTTTTCCCCCTTCAAAGGGCCAGGGCCCAGGAGCTGGTGCATTCTCTTACTCTCCTCATGATGGATGCATCCCTGGAAGTGATACAGTGCTTGGAAGAAATAGTGAGTACTTGCCTTGCCCGAGTTTGGGTTGTGTTTGTGACCTTCGGTGTCTGTGGTGTTGAAACGGTAGCCACTGCAGTGAATGTCTTTGCTGGTTTGAGATCCACCTTCCTCTGCCTCTCCCCACTTGTTTTATTGCATTTCTCCTCCAGATCTCGGAGTTCGTGCAGAAAGATGAGGTGAAGCCTGCTGTGATCCAGCTGCTCTGGGAGCGCTTCACGGAAAAATCCCGGTGCTCCTCCCTGGAACGGCGCGCGGCTGTGATGCTGCTGGGCATGATGGCACGGTGAGCCCAGGGCCTGGCTCGTCCTGGGAACGGGAGCATACAGAGTGTATCCTCAGCAAGTTTGCTGATGACACCAAACTGGGAGGGGTGGCTGACACACCAGAGGGTTGTGCTGCCATTCAAAGAGACCTTGATAGGCTGGAGAGTTGGGCGGGGAGAAACTTAATGAAATTCAACAAGGGCAAGTGCAGAGTTTTGCATCTGGGGAAGAACAACCCCATGCACCAGTACAGGCTGGGGGCTGACCTGCTGGAGAGCAGTGTAGGAGAAAGGGACCTGGGGGTCCTGGTGGGCAGGAGGATGACCATGAGCCAGCAATGTGCCCTGGTGGCCAAGAAGGCCAATGGCATCCTGGGGTGCATTAGAAGGGGGGTGGTCAGTAGGTCAAGAGAGGTTCTCCTCCCCCTCTATTCTGCCTTGGTGAGGCCACATCTGGAGTATTGTGTCCAGTTCTGGGCCCCACAGTTCA
>VZRW01010955.1:25485-44583 GCA_013398125.1 Aegotheles bennettii | reverse complement strand
TCCTTGGCTGGAGACATCCAAACCCCACCTGGATGCGTTCCTGTGTGATGGACTCTAGGTGACCCTGCTCTGGCAGGGGGGTTGGACTGGATGAGCTTTCGAGGTCCCTTCCAACCCCTAGGATTCTGTGATTCTGTGTTCTGAGTGGCCACCCCCTCTCAGAGTTCACCATGTCACAGCTCTGCAGCTGTGTCTGTGTTTGGATAAGAACAGTGAGAAGCTGCTGAGTAGAGATGTCTGGAGCCTTAGGATGGAGGGAAATGAATCCGATTCCTTTTCTGGGGGCAAAGAGAGTGTAGTTGATATATAAGGTTTTAATTTCCTCAGTTTCCCAGCCCAGTAACCCTTTGGCATTTAGCTTACCTGCTGTTTTCTTCTTGCCCTTCCTACTTCTGTCCTTTATCAGTCAAAGATAGGCCTGCATAATGATGATCTTCAAGGTCTTGGCTCTAGAGTTGGAACTGTTTCTGGAGCTTGCAGCCAGTTCTGCAATTTGAGTATTACGTGTCCTTCCAAGGTATTTCTACCACTCCGTCCCACGTGCTTGCAGCAGAATTGTAGACATCATCTCAAAACTAATATCCTTCCCTAAAATCACAGGATTTAAAGAAAACTGTAGGTTTCCAGGTTATCCTGTGAGGTCCTGTGTTGAGTCCATGGAGTATGTGTAAGAAATAAGACCAGCATTGCCTTCTTCACAGGTCTGCTATGGCACGTGATTTGACTTTTATCCTTTTGTAAACTTTTTAGTCTCTCTTTCTAGATACATTATGTTCTGTTCTTGCCTTCTTCATCCAGTGAATTCCTCAGATCAGGACCCTGTGATTCTGTAGTTCGAGGGTAGAAAGGGAGGGGGAGTGTGGGAGTGTTTTTTTTGCACGGGATTGTTGTTGTTTTCTGTTTCCCACAGTAGGGGAGGAAGTGTCACACATCACCAGTCCTGAGCTGCTGGACTCTTTATCTAAGTTTTGCTCCTGTCTGATAAGAAAGAAGAGTCAAGAATCTTCTTCCTTTACAAAGAGACAGGGTGCCCAGTGCTGTTCACTTTAGAGAACCTCATCTTTTATTGGAGTGTGGGTTGTACTGGCTTCTGTGGAATATTGCTTGCTGCTCCTACAGCTGTATCTTGAGTCATTGGATGGAACTTCCCCCCCCTTGCTCAGATCACTGACTCAAGGCACAAGGAGTATTGGTTATCCATCCTTCTATAAGCTTTCAGCAGCAACTCGGGTAATACCCCCCCATCCTTTCCATTCCACAGAGGGAAGCCAGAGATCGTAGGTAGCAACCTGGACATCTTGGTGACAGTGGGGCTGTCTGAGAAGGTGTGTGAGGACTATCAGCTGGCTCAAGAAGTATGCAATGCCATCTCCAAACTCGCTGCTAGCCCTAAGGTAAGACTTGTTCTTGAGGTCATCCAGAGACAAAGAAGGGGGATGAAATGGTTTGTGTTGAGAAGAAAGAGAACTGATTAAATTTTTACTGATTTTGAAATGAAGTAGGCTGAGGCCATTCAGCAGCACCGTCTGGAAAGCTCAGCACACATCACTGAACATGTAACAAAAGTATTTTCATTAGGCCACAGACTGAATTCAATTAGCAAAGAGCTCAGTGCACAAGAAAATCTGTTTTCCTTTCAATTCTCTTCCTCAGACTCCCAGTTCTAAGCTGCTTTGTGTTTCCTCAACCGTGAAGCCCTTTCCTCTACTGATGGTTTCTGGTGGTGTGATTCTTTTGCCATCCCTATTAGTTGATACTTGGGAGTCGTCAGCTGTACAGCTGAATATAAAACAGGAAAGGTTTTCAAAAAACCCACAAAATCTCTGTGTTTTGACTGGAGAATTTAGGGCATTTTGGTTCAGAAGTTTAAACATAAAAGCAGCCCTTCACACAACACTGTCAGTTCGCGTTCACCCCTTCCACTGGGGATGTTCCTGCAGGACCTTCATGAATTAACACGTATTCCAGCCTTCTTAAATGTTCTGGAGATGGTTGCAATTCAATTTTAGGTTGACTTTGCTCTGCAGTTAAGTTTCTTAGAAGGGACTGAACTGGATACTCGAATGACCCTGGTGTCTCTTCCCACCCCTCCTCCCCCACAACCAGAAATTCAGTACAGAGAGTAAGATCATAGTGAATTGAGAAATTGTTTCCAGCTACTGAAAGCTGATAAATCCTCAAGCAGCAGTTTGTTTTGGTCAAGTATATCTTGATCAGGCAGCTGCAGGTGCGCTGGCATCTCTCGGGCATTGTCATACTTGGTTCTCTGGGTCAGATTATTCCCAACCTAAGATGTGGTGGGACTGATGCAGAGCACACACAACAGCCTAAGCATGAGGTGGTGTTGGATCTGGAGCTGTCCTCTGCTATTTCTGCTGATGATATTTTCATTTTAAACAAAAGCTCATGGTTCTGGAGTTACCCCTAGGCAAGGGTGTCTGGTTGTTAACTCTGAAGATGCTATGAAGGTTTCCCTCTTTGTTCATGGTGGGAAATGAGTAAATAGTATCGGATGTAAAAAAGATTTCAAAAGGGTTGTTTTGATTTGGCCCCTCACTACAAGAAGGATATTGAGGGGTTGGGGTTGTCCAGAGAAGGGAACAGAGCTGGGGAAGGGCCTGGAGCACAGGGCTGATGGGGAATGGCTGAGGGAGCTGGGGGTGTTCAGCCTGGAGAAGAGGAGGCTCAGGGGGGACCTCATGGCTCTCTCCAGCTCCCTGAGAGGAGGTTGGGGTGAGGGGGGGGTCGGTCTCTTCTGCCGTGCCCACAGGGAAAGGACGAGAGGGAACGGCCTGAAATTGCAGCAGGGGAGATTCAGGTTGGCCATCAGGGACAATTCCTTCCCTGGGAGGGTGATTGGGTGAGGGAATGGGCTGCCCAGGGAGGTGGTGGAGTCCCCGTCCCTGGAGGTGTTCAAGAGGCATCTGGATGTGGCGCTGGGTGCTGTGGGTGAGTGGGGATGGAGGTGGGGGTTGGGCTGGGTGAGCTTGGAGGTCTCTTCCAACTTTGATGATTTTAAGTACTGGAATTGTGTGGGTTGTCCTGGGATCATCATTTGGCCAAGCTTTAGATCTACCCAGTGCTGCCACCATGCCTTCAGAAGTGACAGTGATGTCCTTGCTGTGTGTTTAGTTGCAGAGCAGTACTGGGTGTCCCTGCTGTGGGCAGGTTCCATTAGCACTGTGCACAGAGCAAGGTTAAGTACCAGGAAGGGCATGGTGGATCTCTTAGGTGGTTCATAACTCATCTGTTCTCTCTGCAGCCAGCGCTGAGGAAGAACAATGCACCCTTCCGACTGCCACAGGACCACGTGCTCTTCAAGTGCCTGAGTGAGGCTGTGAGTAAAGGTGAGCTCAAGTCAGCAGCAGGTTTGGAGGAGATGGAGTTGGGCTGTGAGACAGCCTGTGTTGTTACTAGTAAGTGTGGTTCATGGCTCCCTCTTCTCATCAGGCTTTGCCCAGCCGAGTGGTCACTGGATCCCCTTCATGGAGACAGCAGTAAGGGTCATCTACCAGCTGGCAGAAGGGGCAGAGGAGATATGTGCTCACATCCTGCAGGTGTGCAGTCAGCAAGCTCTGGAGAAGCTGCAGGAGGCTGATGGGCAGAAAGCTGGTGAGGAGAAAAGCTGGTGAAGGAAATCTGTACCCATGATTTCTAATGCTGCGATTGGGTGGCTTAGAGTTAACTGTGGGAGGAGAACAGCTGAGGTGTTGGCATGGAAGGATGAGAGTTCCGTGAAGGAACCCCATGGAGAGGGGTTGTACAGTGAGACTTGGCAGTAACTGGTGGGGCAAGAGGTCTAGATCAACACTGAACTGCAGTAATTTTTCTCCACTAGACCCAGGGGTTTCTCCCAGCAGAGTCTCTGATGGTGCCAGCAGTCTCCCCACGTTCCTGCTGATGCACCTGGTGTCCCTCGTGGGACAGGTGGCATTGCAGCAGGTAGTGTATTTGGAAGTGTCAGTGGGTGCAGAGCTATGCAGACGTCGCCTCCTCAAAGAGGAGAAGACCAAGGAGCGTTCTGAAAGCAGCACGAAGAAGCAAAGAGCCCAGGTGAGAACTGAGGAGTTTCTCTTGTGGGCAGCTCATCAAGTGTCCCAGCTCCTACCACAGCAAGCTTCTGGAGAATGAAGGTCCGGGATGATGTGTGGTTCTGGAATAGAAATGGATGTGTGTGGGTCAGGATTGCCAGGGGGAGCTGAGCTCCTTGGATGATGTTGTTCAGTAAAATTGTCATAGTGAGAGTTCTGGGTTCTGAACAGGCAGAGGGGAGGGAATGAAGGGTGATGTCCTGGCCACGCTTATCTTCCTGCTCCAGGCAAACATTTGCTTTCCCCTTATCACCTTCTGTCTTACCAGTGCAATCTCCTGCAATGCTGCTGGTGAAGAGAACCCATCTGTGCCCTGAGGTTTGGAAAGGGCCTCTGAAACCTTGGTCCGTAGGGCTGAAGGTCCTGTCCTGTCTCAGGCAGTAATGATGAAAGTTTAATCATAACCTCAATAATAGGATCTGTGTGATGGAAACACCCCGTTTGGCTAGGTCTGCCTCAGAAGGTTTGCCAGGGTATACTGGGGCTGGTTTTCTTGGGTGAGAATAGAGGGAAATGTTGTGTGTCCCTAGGTATCCAGTCTCTATTAGATGCTTACACTGCTGTGTCCAGAGGAATTTGTAGCTTATTTCCTTATTCACCCTGCTTATCAGCATCACGACCACTGCCCACACAGGAGGAGGTTACTATGGGGTTTCCAAGGAGCAGCAGATTTGGTCCCTGTGCAACACCTGTATTTCTCTTCTTCCCTTGTGTTGCTCTTTAGCCTTGCTATAAGGTTCCCCATAATCTCGCTCACAAGATCAGCAATTCAGAGGCTGCTCTGAACTTGTTGCTTTTAGGGCTTGCATGTCCCTTGCGTTGTGCTGGACTCGGGCATCGATGGCACATGTGTCCTGTGTCTGTCCCAGCTTAGGGTCAGGAGCTTAGGCTTTCTTCTCCTTGGTGTTCTGTGGCAGATAGACTGGCAAATCTGGGACTACCCTTCACAGCTTCATTCAGATCCCGGGGAACAGTGGGTTATCAAACTGTCAGTCTGTTGTCCTCAGCTGCTGGTGACATGCATGCACCTCTTGCCCGAGAGAAAAGCCCCTCGTGAAGGAAGGGATTGTTGTTGCCTGTCATCTTTTCTAACCATCTCCCTTTCTGCACAGAGCACAGGAAACGAGACCACTATGGAGGAGGAGCTGGGCCTTGTGGGAGCATCAGCTGAGGACACTGAGGCTGACCTCATCCGCAGCATTTGTGAGACAGAGCTTCTCGATGGTGAGTCCTGCCTGCCTGGGGGGAAGGATGGGCATGGTGGGTAACAGACCCAAAGGAGGAAGGCTCCTTCCTTCAGAAGGAAACAGGGTCATGCTTTGCCTGGTATCTGTTCCTATGTGGCCTGTCTCCTCTCTGCCTCTCTGGAGGTGGTTTCTCAATGGTGAAAGCGAGTCAACCAGTTTCTATAGTTGGCAGAAGTTCTGAGATAAATTGAGTCATTTTTCTTAAATAGGGACTCACAGACACTGCGCTCACACTCACTGTCTTTGTCCCCGTCCTCTAGAGGAGCACCTCTTCTCTGCCTTTGTTCCACTGGTGCTCAAGATCTGCAACAACCCTGGGCTCTACAGCGACCCAAGGCTCTCGGCTGCTGCAGCCCTGGCTCTCGGCAAAGTCTGCATGATCAGGTGATGCCCAGGACATTGCAGCTCCTTTCCTGTGGAGAGAACAAACACAAAGCAGTGCTCATGGATTTTTGGGTTGGGTTTTTTTGGTCTCGCTGCTCTCTGGGAGATGGAATTTTGACATCTATGCCATCTTTTCTGTAACCTTTCTTGGCAGCTCAGAGTTCTGTGAGTCCCACCTGCGCCTGCTGTTCACCATGATGGAGAAGTCCACTCTGCCCAGTGTGAGATCCAACCTCATTACTGCAGCAGGAGATCTGGCCATCCGTTTCCCCAACCTGGTGGAGCCTTGGACGTCACATCTTTATGCCAGGTAATGCTACCGTGGTCACTGGGAGAGGACAGGTGCTGAAAGCCCTGTGGAAAGGTGACACTGGGTGAGAATGACCCAGGAAACCAAATTTGAAGGTGTTAGTGCAGGGAGACAACAGGCCTGGGCTGTGGAGTAGGCTGTCATGGGTATCAGTGGCTTAGAGGTACTCACTCACCTGTGTTCTGTGGTAACCATGTGCTTCTGCCAGGTTGAAGGACCCCTGCCCAAGCGTGAAGCAGACGGCAGGACTGGTGATGACTCACCTCATCCTCAAAGACATGATAAAGGTGAAGGGCCAAGTGAGCGAAATGGCAGCACTGCTTATAGACCCAGAGGAGGCTATCACAGGAGTGGCTCAGAACTTCTTCAATGAACTCTCCAGAAAGGCAAGTGGGTGCCTGGGGACCTTAGTGCACAAGAGTGGGGAAGGGCTGGTGGGGGCTGCACCAGTGACGTCCTGGAGAAGGTGTGTCAGTGGTGTAGAGCAGCTGTGTCCCTCCGTGTTGCCTAAACAAGGGTAGATAAAAGAAGTTTTGCAAGGCAATTTTTGTTCCAGCCCTGATGTTGCTGAATTTGACCTCATCTGTCCACATTGGATGGCAGGCCTTGTCCCTTCCCTTTCTTGTGCATGCCTAGCACAAGGTTGGAGATGTTTTATGCAGCTTACCTTCAGGCCTGGCAACAGAGTTCCCTGACAGGCAGTGCACCATCTCTGAAACCTTTCAAAGTTGTTCTTGGCTGTGTGGTGTCAAGATGCTTAAACTGAAGCAGTTACAGCCCAAGCAGGTAGGAACAGTAGCAGCATCACCCCCTGCCCACTGTTTGTTGACAAAGGCTGCTGTGGGCCCTTCCAAGTTTGAGATGTACTGCCTGAGAAGCTGCAGTGGTGCTGGGGCTGTCTGGGCTTGGCTTGCACTGTTAGAAGCAGAGGTGGCCACCTGACTGCACCACATAAGAGCAGTGGGAAAGGGAACCTGGATGAGGCCTTTTCAGACAAGACAGGAGGCAGTCCCTGGAGCTGAACTGCTGTGCACGTTTCATAGAATCACTGAGGTTGGGAGAGACCTCCAAGCTCACCCAGTCCAACCCCCACCTCCATCCCCACTCACCCACAGCACCCAGCGCCACATCCAGACGCCTCTTGAACACCTCCAGGGACGGGGACTCCACCACCTCCCTGGGCAACCCATTCCCACCCCCAATCCCCCTCCCAGGGAAGGAATTGTCCCTGATGTCCAACCTGAATCTCCCCTGCTGCAATTCCAGGCCGTTCCCTCTTGTCCTTTCACTGTGGGCACGGCAGAAGGTGTGGAGCTTCTTTCTTGGCTTTACAATCTCCTTTATCAGGAAGCTTTTGTGTGGGGTTGTGACAAGGCTGGGAAGCAAAGAAACTGCATCCAGGTCTGCCAGTGAGCAGAGCTGTTGCAAAACAAGGTTGCTGCTGATAGCTTGCTGGTTGTTGTTTTACCCCTTATCTTCAGCCGAGTAGTCCTGGGTAGGTTTGGCTGTCTCTGCACTGCTCATTTCACAAAGCTGATGCTTTCAGTCAGTAGATTTGGGATGGGAAGAGAAAGGAGGTGATTTTTCAGCTGTCCCCCTCTTGTGTTGGACTCAAGCTGTCCTTCATAACCCTGTATCTCATGTGGGATGTTGTGTTCTGTGCAGGACAATGCCATCTATAACCTGCTTCCAGACATAATCAGCCACCTCTCAGATCCCAGCTGTGCCATGGAGGAGGAATCCTTCCACACTATCATGAGGTATTCCTGGATTAAAGAGCTGTCTTTTGACCAGGGTTGTGTCTATGCCAAGGGGGTGCCAGATCCAGGGAAGAGAAACTGCATACACAAAGACATACACAAAATGCTTGTTCAGTTGTCCTTGATCCAGCTCTTTCAGTTTTTATCTGAAATGGAATCGTGCTGAGGGGAATCGATGCTAAAACCACGTAGTTGGGAGTGAGGAGAGACTCCACAAGAGCTTCCACTGGCTCATTTAGAATTGCTTTCCCTCTAGAAAAGGAAAGCAGTTGGTTTTATGCATGGGAACATGGGTTTGCTACACCAGGACAACACAACTGATTTTAAAGACTCTGCTGCCTCTGTCATCTTGGTGGCCTGCAGGATTTCTGTAGGCAATTTTAGCAGAGCTGTAGTTAAAGTAACAAGATTTGGGTTTGCTTTGATTTTTGGTTTGGTTTGGGTTTTTTCCTAAGAAGGACTTACTCCATACTGTAGACACACATTGGCATATTTCAACCTGAGCTATTGGTTGCTCATAGACAGCAAAAAGACTCTGGTGAACTGAAATTTTCCTCTCCTGTCTGAAACTTAACCACGTGAGGATTTGGAGTTGCCTGAGTCCCTGGAGATTATAGAGGGGACTGTTGGACAAAACAAAAGTTCTGCTGTTGCTTTTTTCCAGTGATTTTTCAACTAGTCTGACTGTCCATGAGGCTCCAGTGCATTTAGGGAGAGGGAGGGAATTCTGGACAGGTAGGAATTGCCAGACACAGGAGAGGTCTATTAGTGAGGCTGAGGTTGAGACTGAAAATCATTTGTGGCTGCAAAAGTGTATGGGTGTTCTGCCTCAGCTTTCAGTAAGGAAGGTGATGTGCAATAATGGTAAACATGTGGCTGCTGATGCACGTGTAGAAGTAGGAGTTTGTCTGAAGTAGAAGCAAGCCACCACAGAGAAACAAGAAGGCATGTGTAAAAAGAATGGGACATGATTCTGGAATCATGGAATCCCAGACTGGTTTGGGTTGGAAGGGGCCTTAAAGCTCATCCAGTCCCACCCCACCTGCCATGGGCAGGGACACCTCCCACCAGACCAGGGCGCTCCAAGCCCCATCCAACCTGGCCTTCAACACTGCCAGGGAGGGGGCAGCCATAGCTTCTCTGGGCACCCTGGGCCAGGCTCTCACCACCCTCACAGCAAAGAATTTCTGCCCAATATCCAATCTAAATCCACTTTCTTTTAGTTTGAACCCATTTCCTTCCCCTTGTCCTATGGCTCCATGCTCTTGTAAAAAGTCCCTCTCCAGCTTTCCTGGAGCCCCTTCAGGCACTGGAAGATGCTCTGAGGTCTCCCCAGATCCTTCTCTTCTCCAGACTGAACAACCCCAACTCTCAGCCTGCAGGAGAGGTTTTCCAGCCCCCTGATCATCTTAATAGCCCTCATCTGGACTCACTCCAGCAGCTCCATGTCCTTACATTGGGGACCCCAGAACTGGACCCGGCACTGCAGGGGGGGTCTCACGAGAGCAGAGTAGAGGGGCAGAATCCCCTCCCTCACCCTGCTGCTCACACTGCTGGGGATGCAGCTCAGGATCCCAGTGGCTTTCCAGGCTGCAAGCACACACTGCTGGCTCATGGTGAGCTTCTCCTCACCTGACAGCACATAGAAGGCCACCAAATTTGTCAGGCACACTCTGCCCTTAGTGAAGCTGTGTTGGTTGTTACCAATCACCTCCTCATTTTCCATGTGCCCCAGCACAGCTTCCAGGAGGATCTGCTCCATGATCTCACCAGGCACAGAGGTGACACTGCCTGGCCTGGAGTTCCCTGGGCCATCTTCTGGGGGTTACATTTCCCCTTTTTCAGTCAGTGGGAACTTCACTGGACCACCACGACTTCTCGAAGCCACGCAGGCAGAAATGGGGTCCCCTCTCTGGGCTCTCACCTTTGCCATTTTGTTCCTTTGCAGACATCTCTTCTCATATATTACAAAAGACAAACAGACAGAGAGCTTGGTGGAGAAACTCTGTCAGCGGTTCCGGACTGCCAGGTGGGTTCTAATCCTGTTTTTCCAGACAAGCAAGTCTGCTTCTTAGGAATTGTTACAAGAAAATAGCTTGTATGCAGTGGTTGTAACAGGTTCCTGTCGTATTCTTCACGTGGCAAAGTGACAAAATGCTGATAGAACCTTGATTAGGTCCCTAATCTCCTAAAGATACACAAATAAATAAGTATAAATTAAGGCTTCTGGTCTTCTTACACTGTGATTTGCCTCTCCCTTCCCTCCTCTCTCAGAGAAAAGGCTTTGTGACAGTTTAAATCAGCATTACAGCTGAACAGGGAGACACCCCACGAGTGTGTTCTGCACCTTTGGGGTCCTTCTCCAAACTCTTCCCTTGCATCTCGGCCAAGAAATGTGTGTGTCCAGCTGAGCAGCTGGGATCTCCCCAGTGCTCCTGCCTGGGTGTGCTCAGCTGCCTGGGTGACACCAGCCTGTCCTTGTTCTGCACACGTGGGCTGCTCCGTACTAACCCTGTGCCTGGCACTCTCTTTTCTTACTCGAGGGCTTAAGCTAGGTGTATCTCAGCTTGGCTTCGCTCTGTCCATGAGATGCGTGCTCCTTGCTGATGGTGCTGGTTGTAGAGTGTCGTGCAGGACCCATCCCATCAATCTGGGATTTTGCTTCCTGGCTTTTTGGGGCGTTTTTTGTCGCTACTCTTCCCCGTGCTCCCCAAGCTGTGACTTCACTGACCCAAACACACACTTTTATTTTTCCTCTTCAGGAAGAAAGATATCATCAGTATATCTGCTGCTCTGTCGTGTGCTTTCAGTGCTAATCTTCATTTTACCTTTGGTGCACCCTGCCTTCCTCCGTTCCTGTGGTTTTCCATCTCCCTTTTGGAGGCTTTGCCCTTGAGGTTTGAGCTGTGTGTGCTTCTCCTGGCCGTTGGTACACAGCACCTGGGCATGTGACCTGCTCAGCTGCCTCAGGGAGCTGCATATTCCCCAGAAATATTTGCATTTTGTTTCCTGAGCTGGAGTGGAGTGACCCCTTTTTTCCAAAATTGTCTCCCAGGAGCACTGGTGAGCTTTTCCCACCGTGTTTTTAAAGATCCACCTGCGTGTAAGCCATGTGTAGCCTTTACTAGAATGACCTGATCTTTCTGTACCACAAGGATGCTCAGTCTAACGCACACTAGCAGCGATGCCAGAGCAAGATGCTCACTCCAGGCTAAACCAGCAGCTTGCCAGAAAAGATTTTGCAGCCACCATGGCCCTCCTGAGCACTTGTGGAGCATTTCATAGCACATCATTCAGACGTGGCAGCACCTGGGTGCTGCAGCGTTGTCCCCATCCGTCTGCATTTGGGCAGTGCTTTTTCTTCCCCTCCCATCACAGTGAGCTGCATTAAGGATGTCAGTTTGCTGTGCTTTTTTTTTTTTTGCCTTTTTTTTTTCAGTCACTCTTGCTGGAATTTTAACATAGTCCTCTGTTCATATAGCAGTTGTTGTTGTTCATTTATAACTTAATAAAAGTGGCCATTTTTATGTAACTGGCCTGGCAAGAGAGGGAGAGAACATCAAATGCAGCTTCTGCTTGAGACCATTTCAAACATGCAAAAATGAGCAGCCAGGGATTTTTTATTTTTCAGTTGAAATAAAGCCCTCAAGAGGAGCCATCACCTCACAGTGTATTTTTCCCTCGTAACCAGCGATAATTTCTGACACTTTTTAAGCAAGTGACTGCTCTTTAAAAGTGAAGCCTTCGTGTTTCTCTGACACTGAGCCAGTGTCCTTGATGCAATACCGTGGGGTTGGCATGGCATGGCATGGCACAGCACCCTAAGTGACCTGCAGCAGAACAAAACCCGCATCTCGTGTTCTGCAGGGCAGAAGCACCTGCAGGAAATGCTTTATGTGCCATAGTTCGGGGTAAGATGTGCTCATCCTTACACGCCCCTGATTGTAATCTTTGTCTTTCCCAGAACTGAGCGTCAGTATCGGGACCTGTCCTACTGCCTTACTCTGCTGCCCCTCTCGGAACGGGGCATTCACAGGCTGCAGGACAACTTCGACTGCTTTGCAGACAAGCTTCAAGACCCAGTGGTCTACAATTGTTTTCAAATTGTGCTGGCTCGATTCCGCAGAGTGGGCAGCAAACCTGAGACTAAAGTAAGCATGGGGGTTGAGTCCCCAGGCCAGGAAAACAATTGCTTTTTTCACACGAGGATTGCTAAGCCCTGTAGTTCTCCATATGAAGCAGGCTACTCCTCACCCCCAACGATTTATCAGAGAACCTGATGGCAATTCTGCCATAGATGTGATGCTTCTTTCTCCACCACCTTCTCTTTTTTAAATTCTTTT
Source organism: Aegotheles bennettii (assembly GCA_013398125.1). Classification (NCBI taxonomy): domain Eukaryota; kingdom Metazoa; phylum Chordata; class Aves; order Caprimulgiformes; family Aegothelidae; genus Aegotheles; species Aegotheles bennettii. Next base: position 32,448 of record VZRW01010955.1, on the reverse strand, counting down.
TAATTTTTCTTTTTTTTTTCCCCACTCTTCCATCTCCATCAGGCTCTGGCTGAAGAGCTGGAGCAGAAGCTGTCTGCCTCCCACAGGCGAGGGCTGGATTCAGCAGAGATGTGCCAGGAAGGTAGTGGAACCCCAATGCCAAAGCTGGCCAAGCAGAAACCAACAAGTACGTTCATTTGTGAGACTGCAGCCTTCCCCCTGACCCTGCAGTCCAGCAGAGCCACCTAGGGACTTGTCCTCACTCATACAGACAGAAGGCTGCTACCTTTTTATTTATTTCTTTGTTTTGTTTTGATTTTCTTGGCAGATCCACGCCGCCAGCCCCTGAGCACGGCCAACAGGGATGAAGATTTTGTCACGCCCAAGCCTCGTCCCCGCCAGAGCCATAAGCGTGCCCAGAAGCGCCCTCCACGCAAAAAAGCTGTGATCACCTTCTCCAGTGATGAGGAGAGCTCTGAGGATGGTAAGGCATCATCGCGCACGTGGGCTTGGAAGGGGAGAGGTGGAGGAAGGGGTGGTACCCATCAGCGGTGTTCCTCTGGTAATGGGCAGAAGGTGCTCAGGACTTTGGAGCACTGCCTTAGCTGCCTGTGGATTTCTCTCTTTGAGGCAGCAGAGTGCTGTTTATTGACCCATTTTATTCCCCTAGAGCTGTCAGCAGAATTAACAGAGGAAGAAACCCCCACCAAAACAACTCCCATCACCAGATCTTCAGCCTCCCGGCTGCGCTGAGGGAACCATCTGCCACTGTCTTTAACTAAAAATGAAACTGGTTTTATGCAGCAGTCATCTTCCCTTGCCTGAACTACCCCGTAACAGGACAGTGCTTTACATGAGCACAAAATGGAAGTTACACACCACACTGAAGCAGTCCCAAGCCTGCATTTTGACATCTCCACAAAGAAAGGCAGTGATGAACATAGCTGCTGCTGTGACTGGTTGTGCCCTGGAGCTGCAGATGAGAGTGAGCTGTTTTTAAAAAAAACCAAACAAGATGATCTTTGGAAGGAAGTCTTCCTAAGAGGAGCCAAACTAACCACGGAGTACAAATGCTCATTCCCATTTTGGACGTGGTTGTAAGCACGCCATTCAGCTTCTCCTAACACAGGAGCAGTGCAGTTTTGCTGGGTTTAGGCTCTCTTATGTTTGATCCTTTTTGAAGCTCTTGCCCTGCAAAGCCCAGCAGAGCTTTGAGGGGACGTTACCTGCATCTTTTTCTTACACGGATCTTAAAGAAGAGTTGAGGGATTGGGGGGTGAGGAGAGGGAGAAAAGTGCTTCAGCAGAGAATGTGCAAAGTGAGTAGGAAAAAAACAAAACATTTTTAAAGTTTTTCAGGGGAAAAAATAATAAATAAAAATTTTGGAATTATCTTTGCCTAGCTCTGATTTACTCGAGTTACCGAGTATCCTGCTAAAAGTGGTTGTCTCACTGCTTTTTGGAATGTATTTGCTGCCAATCCAGTTACGTTTCAAATAAGACTGGCACTTCCAGGAATGCTACATCAGTGTTCAAGTCAGTCCCGGTGCTCCTTGGACTGCCATGCGACCACAAAATGCCCTAAACTTTGTGTTAACCACATGAACAACCTTTAACCTCCCCTCTCACAGGCAAACTGGCATTTGTCCCAGAACCATTGGTACAGAATTAGTTCCTCCTACTTGCCAGGTGCCTAGAAAGCAGACTAGGCGCAGGCTGGGCAGGAATGGGAAGGGTCCTATCAGCAGGTTCCTGCAGATCTTTCCTCATCCTCTGCCTCTGAGGATCTAAGTCCTTGCAGTTGGTCACCCTTGATTCCCCAGCAAGAAGATCCTGCTGCTCCCTTCTCTGGCCTGGCTGCGTGAGGGAACAAACAAGTAGATGATGGGTGTATTTACTGGGCTTGGACATATGGACCAAACACCACCCTCAAGTCCCATTGCTGCCAGTGGATACCCTCATAGATACCCTCACACCTCCAGAGCACCCCAGTAACAACGGGACAATCGTGAAACACAAAAGAGGGGAAAGCTACAGCAATGTTGTCCCTCTTGTCCACCGTCTCTGACAGAATATCCAGTGATGGCTGCAGGAGACAGGCAGCAGCTATGGCATTAACAGTGACCACGACACGCTGATGTGTGCTGGATGTGAGTGTCCCCCCACACCCACTGGGCAGGTCACTCACAAAGGGGAATGAAGGAAAAAGGGCGGCGTAAATGGATTTCTACCCAGGCTCAAGGCTTTGCAAGTCTGTGCAGTAAATCCTGTACGTACACAGGAGACAATGCGTTGACAGTACTGCAGTGAGGGAGGGAGGAATGGGTGGATGGAGGAAGCAAGGTGGCTGTAAAACTCTCAGCAGTGGCTCAACTTCAGGCCATGCTTTTCCACCACAAGTGGTTGAACGTTTCCCTTCAGGAGAGCCACCCAGCCGCCTTTCTGAGATGGAAAGAAGGGTTTGGCAGTCAAGGACTGATCTGATGATGGCTCCTTCACTGCTTTGCACTGCATCTTTTGCTCTTCCCTGGGCACAGCACGGCCTGGTCAAGTGAGAGGGGCAGGTCAGTGAGCAGAAGCTCCTGTGGGCTGTTCAGGTGTAGCATCTCCCCCTCCTCACTGGTCTCTCCTGGCACTGGAGGAATCAGCAGTCCCGCTGAAAGATGAAGGGAAAGCCAAGAGAGGTTTGAACAGCCACGCAGCTCTGCTGCCTTAAGCAGCCACTCACTGCCCTCCTGCTTCTTGCAAGCAGCCATCTCAGTGGCTGCCATGATGACCAGGGATTGCTACGGAAGGAGTGATCCCAATCCCTCACTTCTGAGGCAGTGCAATTACTCGGTGTGAAAAACAGTGCAGTTTCCATTCCCTAAGGGACTCCTGACCACAGTAGGCTCCGGACTCCTGACCACAGTAGGCTCCAGACTCCTACACACGGTACCAGGGGAGCAACAAGAGTCCTTGCTTCTAGAGCCTGCAGCAGCCATCAGCCCTCCATCACCATGGGCCAGGGGCCATTCCCCCAGGCTACTTCACCCAGTTCCTAGTCCTCCCACTCTCCAGTTGCCCTGTTCCTTTGCTTCATAAACAACTGTTTGTAAAAGGCTGGTTGCAATTCAGCAGGAGACCACTTTTCTGGTGGGCTTGCAAGCTCAAGTTTCCTCTACAAGTTTCCTCTACAAAACCCCTTCCCGAGGCTGGTGCTCCAGCCTCGGGAAGGGTTTTTGTAGAGGAAACTTGGTAGCGCCAGAGAGGGAAGAAGGACAATAACCTATTTGAGTCTGAGAAAACTGGGGCAATCGGGGACTCGTCTGCCAAAGCCTTTTCACTTCACAGACGGTGCCAGGATACGTCAGAGCGACCATTCAGTTCCACTGCAGTCCCAGCAGGGATCTGGGACACAGAGCAGCTGCAGCTTCGCAGCACCTGAGTCACCGAGCACCTGCAATTCCACACAGGCTTTGCTGGATTCGCATGGCTTTGTAAGAAAACGTGCACATTTTCTACAGCCCTCAACGTGTATTGCTTGAGTATGGGGCAGTGATGACTCTTCCCCTCCTCCTAGGACCCAAGGAGGGGACCGGTCACTTGATTGCTCCGAGCCTGTCCATCCCTGCAGGGCTCAGCCTTTCAGGCAACAGCCTGGAATTCAGAGCAGTTGCAAACACATTTCTGACATTCTTCTTGCAGTATGGGGGCCACCACGTTCAAGAGATGCCAGATCAAACCACCCCTACATTTCGTACCAAAAACAAAGCATTGCTTTTGTGCTTAGGTTTTGCTTGGGAAAGAGTCGACTCCTGGAACCTGTGCATTGGACACGAGATGCCTCTGCCTGCCGCTGCCTTGCCAGGAGCGTGAATCCCCTAACAGACTCACTCAGCTGCTTCTGGGTGCTCAAATGTGACCAGGAAGCACAGGACAACATCCTCGGGGACACCTTGCATGTGGGATGAACACGTGCTCGCTTCCCAGCCTCCTTCCTCCCTTTCCCACCTCTCCAGAACTTTCACTCCGTAAAATCCCACACCCTACCACGTCCAGCAGACGGATCCCACGCTCTGTGCACGGCCCCCTCTCCAGCAGTCACCCCTGCTTTGTGGTTTAAAAGGCTTTGTGGTACAAAAGTAACCTTTTTTTTCTGATGGAGGCCATCAGCCAGGGACCCAGGGAATCCCTCCGTCTGCTGGCATGCCCCAGATAGCTGGCCCAATGACAAGGGACTGCCAGAAAAGATCACCAGAGCATCGCGCTGGAACCAGCATCACCCACAGATATCAGGTATCAAGTGGAGCCAACAAACTCGGGTGCCACAACCTGTGCAAAGTCTCTCCTGCTCCCAGCACCAACGCTGCACACGGAGCCCCACGCTCGCCTTTCATCGACCGGATGCGAAACGGTTTGTAAAAATTTCTGGCTCCTTGGGTAGGGCAGAAAAGGACCCACAAAGCTGCATCTGCAGGTGGAAAATGCTTGGAAGGGAGGGAGGAAAGGAGAGAAAGAGAGATGGGGCAGGTATCTGAGCTGTGACTTTTGTTATCTCTGCAGGAGACTTTTTTTGTCTACTTTTGTTCTTTCCTTAAAAATAATACACAAAAGCAGGCAGCAGAACACTGTCAAGTTGTGACCCAATTGCTTTGTGCCGAAGAAAGGGAAGTTTAGGGTACTATTAAACACCCAGCAATGCTGATCCTGCCTGGGGGCACAGTCCCCCCTCTCCCTCCCACAAACTCTCCTGATTAGTTTCTGTCTCCACACCCCAGCTGACTTCTGCACCCTGATCTCCAAACAGTGACCTCATTGCCTTGTTCAGCTGGTGAGAAACTACAGTAAAATGGGGGAGGTAAACAGAGCAGGAGGGAGCTAACGGCCGGAAGATTTAGGAGGTCGGAATCTGCTCCTCGCCATTCCACTTCCATTGTGCACCCGAGCTTGAGAAAGTGCAAGCTGAGCCTCCACGAGCTCTTTTCTGTGCTTGTTCCTCTGGAAACTCGGCCCAGCCTTCCAGACGGTGTGTGCTGGGTGACTCGGGACAACCAGCCTGCAGGCTGCATGCCCGCTAGTGCTAGACCCACTGCCACAAATCCCAGCGCCGGGGCTGCAATTGGCACACCTTCTGCAGCAAGAGCTCTTCGTCCCCAGGCCAAGGAGCTCACCCAGGTATCCATATTAAAAATGAGAGCGCTGTATTGTCACAGAATTGGAGTCAGCTCTGTGTGGCCAGGGGGGTGGCTACCACTAGTCCATGCTCACGGTGGTTAGAGAAATGGCATGAGCAGCCTAGGAGGAGTGTGTTTGCTATCACTGTGCAATGCAGCGTCCTCCAGGACGTGTCTCACAGTGTCCCTCTGTTCCTGACCCTGATGGGTACCTCCAGGGCCTGGCCAGCAGCAGCTCAACTCACATTTGTCTTCCCAGACACTCAGTAAACACCTTTGTGTTCTTTTTCTTTAGAGGAAGGGGTCTCGCTGAGCTCACCCTGAAATATATCACCCCGGACAAAAGGGCTGAAAGGTTAAGGAGCTGCGGGGGGGGATGCTCAGCAGAGAGCTGGGGGGCAGGCGCCTGCCCGAACCAAAGCTATAAAGGGGAAGAGGGATCAGGGACTGCACGGATGCTGCAGGTCCTGCCTCGCCTCCCAGAGACCCTGGGATAAGAAGAAGATGCTGGGGCTCCAGTCGTGGCCTTGCTCGCTTTTCCTTCTCTTAGTTCTGCTCTCCACCAGCGTTCAGACTGTGTCCTTACCAGGACAGAGGCTACAGGTAGGAGGGACTGGAAGACAGTTGAGGGGGGTTTTGGGGGTGCAGGGGGAGTCTGGGGAGGCTGTGCTTGGATCTGGAATGAGCGGGGGCCCCAAATCCCAGCTGCCAGAGGCTGCTGTCGCTTCTCACTGCTCCCTCCTGCTCGGTCCAGCAGCCTCAGCTCGAGGGTGATGGTACCTTCATAGCCTTGAGGGGCACCTGCATTTAGAAAGCAGCAGACAGACAAAAGAGGCTTTTAATGGTAAAGAGACCAGTCCTGTGTCAGCAGCCACCAGAAATCACAGTCATGTCCCGCATCATGTTCAGCATCCTGCTTCTGATGTTTCAGAGGGAAGGCTCATCCTGTTAGGTGAGGATCTTCATGCCTAAGGTCAGTAAGACCCCCAAGTCGCCCGTCCCTAAGGCTCCTGTCAAGATGCCAGCTGAGGGCTTCTCCAGTTGGGTAAATCTTTTATCCTTAGCAATGATATTTTGACTTTCAAATCTACGCAGCTCCCTCTTAGCCAAACCCTAACGTGAGCCACACCTTGCCTTCACATGGTGCTGGGAAAGCTACAGGGAAGCAGTCAGGACGTGAACTAAGATCACAAGACAGCTCCTGCTATGACTCACCGCTCTCACTGCTTGCCGAAGATGCCCGTGCACGCTTCACTTAACTCGCTGACGAAAAGAGCTGCACAAAGGCATCTTCAGCCTTAGCTCAGCACCCACGTGAGGGACAGATGTGGAATGGCTTCCCCTGTGCCCAACGCACCCCCGAACCCTGCCCTCCCCGCAGCTGGCGGCAGTGCCTGGGGTGTGTGCTCGGGACACGGCCACCTGCAGAGATGACCCACGGGGTTCCCAGGAGAGGGGGAGCCCCCCTTCACCCCCCTGCTCCTTTGGGCAGCAGCATCCTTCCAGCCCACAGGAGCTGCCAGCCAGCCCTTCCCTGTGTCCGGGTGCAATGTACCCATGTGTGGGCACCATCTGATGTCGTGCCGAGCCCTAGGGGAGGTGTGGGGCAGAGGGGTGCAAGGGGGCACAGGGTTTATCACCAGGAGCACAGGCAACGCCACTCTCACCCCGCTCTTCTGTTTATCCCACCTTTCCAGATGCTCCTTTCCCAGTTGCTGCCCCTGGAGCCCGAGTCCACGCTGGCCAGAGAGGACACGAAGGAGGGGTCGGGTTTTGCCCCTCAGCTGCTCTCCCCCGCCCTCCCCTTCCTCCCGTCTGGGGCCAGAGCT
>VZRW01010955.1:10182-22183 GCA_013398125.1 Aegotheles bennettii | reverse complement strand
CCATGCGGTGCTGGGGCTGCGCAGGCTGCTGAGTCACTTCCCCGCAGACTGGGGGTGACTCACCCCGAAAGCGCCACCACCGCCCGCCTGCCCCGATGCCCCCCCCGGTCCCCGCAGCCACCGGCCCCGCCGAAAGGTCGCCCGGTGGATCGTGTGTCGGCAGTGGCCGGGGGGCTGTGACCTTCTCCCACCGGGCCGAGGAGTAACCGGATCCGCGGGGCGCTCAGTAAATTTAGCGCTTGACCTTTCCGGTGCAAGGGTCGCTCTTAATCTTTAACCGAGGTGCCCCGGCCTTTGGACACGGCCGCCGGTCCTCTCCCGCCCCGCAGGGCAGGGAGGGGGGTGGATGCTCCCCAGAGGAGCCAGCGGGATGTGCCCTGGCCTGGCAGGTTCCCTGCTCGTCCTCCTCCTCCTCACCCGTGTTCCTCTCTCCCCAGATTTGGCCGCATTGGCCGCCTGGTCACCCGGGCTGCTGTCCTCTCTGGCAAAGTCCAAGTGGTGGCCATCAACGATCCCTTCATTGATCTGAACTACATGGTGAGTTGCCTCGCAGTGCCCCCTCTGGGCTCTCTTGAGTAGGACTCCTTTGGCTCCCTTCTAGCAGTTTCCCAGGGAAGCTGAGAGTGGGGAAGAGGCGCAGGGCTGGGAGGTTTGACAGAGCCAAGGTCACTGCTGAGGTGGGGAGTGGAGGCTCTGGGCAGTGGTTGGTGAGATGGCAGCCAAGGTCCCTGACCTTCCTCCTCCTCTCCTTACTAGGTTTACATGTTCAAATATGACTCCACTCATGGTCATTTCCGGGGCACTGTGAAGGCTGAGAATGGGAAACTTGTGATCAACGGGAACGCTATCACCATCTTCCAGGAGTAAGGATCTCCCCTTGCCCCTTCGGAGGACACATGTAGGTCTCTCACAGAGCAGCACTTCATGGTTTTGTCCTTCCTCAGGCGTGACCCCAGCAACATCAAGTGGGCAGATGCTGGTGCCGAATATGTTGTGGAGTCCACCGGTGTCTTCACCACCATGGAGAAGGCTGGGGTGAGTATGCCACAGTGGTGCACAGGAGAAGGCACCTGCTGCTCGTGCCTGTGGGGCACATGACTGTACAGAGCTGCTCAAGGTGAAGCTGGAAGGGAGAAGAGGTTGTCTGAAGAAGTGAGCTTTTGGAGAGATTGAGTTAATTTAATGTGGTCTTTTTCAGGCTCACCTGAAGGGTGGTGCTAAGCGTGTTATCATCTCTGCCCCCTCTGCTGATGCTCCCATGTTTGTGATGGGTGTCAACCATGACAAGTATGACAAGTCTCTGAAAATTGTCAGGTGAGGAGAGAGGAAGGTGCTCTCTGGCCCAGAGCTCTCACCAGCTGCATGGGGTCTCCCCTCACCTCTGTAGATGTGTTGCCTCTGGCTGATGGACCCCTCTCTTTCTCTTTTCCAGCAATGCCTCTTGCACTACTAACTGCCTGGCGCCCTTGGCCAAGGTCATCCATGACAACTTTGGCATCGTGGAGGGTCTTATGGTAGGTCTAGAGCTTGCTGCTCAGGAGGTTGCCCTGTCCCCAGGTCCTCTCATGTGAGAGGAGAAGCATCTGTACTCCCTGTGTCCCCTAGGATGGGGAGTAGGTACCCAGGGTTGCTTTTTCTGGAGAGTACTGGCTGTGTTCTTACTGCTGTGCTCTCTTCCCCCAGACCACTGTCCATGCCATCACAGCCACACAGAAGACAGTGGATGGGCCCTCTGGCAAGCTGTGGAGGGATGGCAGAGGTGCTGCCCAGAACATCATCCCAGCATCTACTGGGGCTGCTAAGGCTGTGGGAAAAGTCATCCCTGAGCTTAATGGGTGAGTGTTGTTCCTCCTTGGGTGTCAGCTGGTGCCTGGGTGGCTCTGGCCTGTCCCTGGCAGAATGGAGGGCTAGCAGGGGATTGCTGGGTGCTGTTCTCAGCTGACTCATCTCTCACAGGAAACTTACTGGAATGGCTTTCCGTGTGCCAACCCCCAATGTCTCTGTTGTGGACCTGACCTGCCGTCTGGAAAAACCAGTGAGTGTTGGGGACGAGGCCCTGACAACCTCCAGCCCCATCCCTGCTTCCTCTAAACTCCTCCTTTTGCCCGGAATTGCCTTCTCTGCATTGAGCTCTTGCCTGAGAAGATTTGATCTTGGTGAAAACAGCACCTGCCAGCATGCGTGTGCTCCCCCCCCCCAGCGGACATTTTGTGAGTTGCCATCTGACCATCTTAACCGTGTCTCTCCTCAGGCCAAGTATGATGACATCAAGCGGGTAGTGAAGGCTGCTGCTGATGGACCCCTGAAGGGCATCCTGGCATACACAGAGGACCAGGTGAGGAACGCCTGGGTGCTCAGCCTGTGGCTGCTGGTGGTGGCCCCTCTGATGGAGGGGCAGTGCTGTTGGTGGCTGTGTCACGATCCCCTCTCTGTTCCAGGTTGTCTCCTGTGACTTCAATGGTGACAGCCATTCCTCCACCTTCGATGCGGGTGCTGGCATTGCGCTGAACGACCACTTTGTCAAGCTGGTTTCCTGGTAGGCACAGCCTGGGGGGTGCTGGGGAGGAACCCCCGGGGGTAGGGGGAGACATCTGTCCAGTGCAGGGTGATCACAGACCACTGAGGAGCAGGGGGGCTCCAACATTTCTGCTGCTTCTCTGAAATGATTCCTTGTTTGGAGGGTGCATGGGATGGCTCCTACTTGGAAGTAGATGGGAAGCTGCCTGGTTCAGTTGTGTGGAATGAGGCAGAGGAGCAAGGACGAGGGAGGGGATAACAAACAGAACTGGAATTGGTCCTGACAGCACTTCTGTCCTCAGGTACGATAACGAGTATGGATACAGCAACCGTGTTGTGGACTTGATGGTCCACATGGCGTCCAAGGAGTGAGCCGAGCACACAGCCCCCCTGCTGCCTAGGAAAGCAGGACTCTCCTTGGTTGGAGCCCCTGCCCTTCACCACCGCTTAGCTCTGCATCCTGCAGTGAGAGGCCAGTTCTGTTCCCTTGTCTCCCCCACTCCTCCAACTTCTCCCCGAGCCTGGGGGAGGTGGAGAGGCTGATAGAAACTGATCTGTTTGTGTACCACCTTACATCAATAAAAGTGATCACCATCTGAAGTGGCTGCTCTGTGCGTGGGAGATGGGAGGAAGGAAGGGGGAGGCAATGAGCTATGTGTGGAGAGCTTGGGCCATGTGGCATGGTCCTGAGCTACCTGGCTTGGGAAGAAGAAGAGCAAGTTGCTGTCGTGGTGCTGCTGAGAATGGGGCTGTGGTGTGCAGAGCTGCCTGGGCCAGAGGTAAGGCTGCCTGTGAGCCAGAATGAGGGGTGGTGCAGGGTGCTCTGTGGTACAACAGAAGGCTGCTCTGCTGCTCCACCCAGCTGACTCTGGCTTCCCTTGCCTGATGGGTTCATGCAGAATAAGCACCAAGCAGATGACTTTTTGCATTTGGTTTGGCAAAGGGGGTGCAAGAAGCAGGAATTACTGTTTTTCTTCCCCCCCTGCTTTAATAGATAGATGGTACAAGGAGGATTTTTCACCTGCCTTTACCTCAACCATGGATCAGCTTGCCCTAGAGGAGATGTCTGCCAAGGGACGTTGAAGGACAGTGTCACCATGCTGGGTAGCTAGTCTTAATTCTGGCTTAATTCTATGTGAAAGGAGGGGCGGTTGCAGCTAAGCTGATGAGCAGCAAATCTCTGCAAGGTGAGTGTCAGCCCTGTGCCTGGGTGTGTTGCCTCCTGGAAGCAGGGGCTGAGCCTTCTGTGACCTGTGAGCACTGGGGTGGATAAACAATGAGCCCCACACACCCTTCCACTTCCCTAGAGGCTCAATTCACTGCCTTGGAGGTGCTGTCATTGTCCCCTGGGCAGGCAGGGTCTGGACCCCAACCCTGATCTGGAGTAAGGACTTAAGCTGGAGGATTTAAGCTCCAGGATCAAGGCATGGTGGATGTACGTAGCTCCCTGGAGCTGCTTATCTCCAGCAGTTGCACTGTATAAAAACTCAGGGCTTGCTGGACTAGAGGGTGATGACTCAAAAGTTGCTTTGCAAAGACAAAAAGGTTGAATGAATCACCTGCCTCTGGGTGGGAGCTGGGCCTTGGAGCAGCTGTGGGACAAGCAGTGACACTTGGCTTGGCCCATGCTGGCCCTGGGGGAGCTTCAGGTGGCTCTAGAGTGAGATGGGAGCTGCCTGCTGCTGCAGAGCTGGGGTTCTGATGGTGAGAGGTAGAGCCTGCTGGCCTGTCAGGCTCACAAATGACTTCTGGGTTGGTCCCATCCTGTCCTGATCACTGTGCTTGGGTGCTTCCAAGGGCTGTGCTGTGTGGTGCTGCCAGTGTACATGTGTGTGTGCCCTGCTTGGCAACCTGGGAGTGCAGGGAGGCTGCTGAAGCACTTTACTGGGGGTGGGATGCTTGTTTTCCCATGTAAAGCAAAGGTATTTTGAACTGGGTTTGAAGTGGGAACATCTCAAGGAGTCACTTTTTCCTCTAAAAAGCCTGAAAATTCACCCAGACTCTGGTTCTTTAACAAAAGAACCCTGTTCAACCTGAGATCCCATCGCTGGGGGAAGGAGCAAGTTCATAGACCTTGGGGGGGAGGGGGGGGCTGTATGTGCCCTGACCAAAAATTGCTGAGAAGGTCCCAGAAAAAAGGTTCACTGTGTTTTAAAACAGTATTTCAACTGGTTTACTCCAAATTCTTGGAGTAAAGAAACTGTGTCTAGGTGAGGCAAGTGAGGAATTAAATCGGGAACAGGGAGAACAAGTGTGGCAAACGAGTCATGCAGTCTTTGGAGTGCCTGGAGGGCTTGGTTTCCTCTCCTGAGCTCCTGAAAAAGGACAGCTCTTCTCCTAAATCCTGTTTTTTTTTTTGCAGGCAGACGCTGTGCCTGCAGATGGCATCACAGCAAGGTCCCTCCGGACAGCCGCAGAAGCCAGCTCAGCAGCCAGCCTGTCTGGGAACTGCACCTCTGGCCTAAAAATAGGTACCTGGCAATGTGAAAAATGGACATATGGGACCTGGGATGGCAGTGGGATGAAGACAGGAGATGTGCTGCCATGGTCACTTCTGCAGCCAGAGAGGGATTTTTCTCCTAAGCATCACAGAATCACAGACTGGGCAGAGTTGGACTCGGGGAGCCTGGAGGATCCCTTCCAACTCCTGGACTCAGTGCAAGTAGGGGAGCTCTGGGTTTGCCCTTCAAGTGTTCCTAAGGAAAATGGACAGAAATGCTTGGTCAGGGAGGGCAGGGGCTCAGACAGACAGACAGAGGCTCTTCTTTAGCAAAGGAGCTAAAAGGGATTGTGCTGCCCTGCCAGGACAAACCAGCTCCAGGAGCAGCTGGGGTAAGCCAGGATCCATCCTGGTTTATGAACATCTCGCAAGGGGAAGGTACAGAAAGATTGAGTGGGTCAGGATGGGTCAGGGGGTGCTGTGCTGGGCCCCTGGGGCAGACCTGGGATGGGGGGGTCACAGCAGGGCTGTGCTGGCATAAAGCTCTGGTCAACCAAAGGGACAACTCTGACAAGCAGCTAACAATTTCTAGGTAAGCTACTAGCAAGCAGATAGTTAATTTAGCTAGCTTAACTAGTAACCTGTACCTTTTGTTCTCTTTAAGATAGAAAAGTAATTAAAGTGGTGCTATGGTAATTAGCAATGCCCTTTTTAACAGCAACTTTGTTTAGAGAAATGATTTTATACTTAATTGGCATTTGTACACACCACCATGCAGGCATTACTCCCCAACACAGGGCTCGTGTTCCTCAGACCACCTCCTCCCCATGAAACTTCAGCACTAAGCTGACCTGTAGTGAAAATCACCTCGAGCAGATGTGGAAAGTAATTAAGCCTGCTTGAAAAAAATCACACCAAAATGGAACAAGAGTGACTGCATAAGCACAGTAAGAAAAAAGTCTTGGGTGTTCAAAACATTCTCTGTCCACTTCTAAAATAAACGAGTCTGAGCAAAGCCACTGAGAAGATCTGTGCAAGGAGGTCTCTGCTAGGAAGGGCTCACACAAGGCATCTTGGACAGTTGTGTAGGGCAAACATCTTAAATGATGAAGTTCTGAAGCCCTTTGTAACAGAGGCCATCTGCAAAACACACAAGCAGCTAACAATGTCTGCACAGACCCCTGTGGGCACTGGCAGTACTCACACAGTGGGCATGGCATCAAGAACAAGGTGTCCACCCTTGGGCAGTTGTACTTTACTTATGCACACTGCAAAAAACAAGTAATTCAAATAAGCTGAATGTAATTTCTTACTCCAGGACAGCTAACTTACCTCCATACTATTTTCTCACTACAGAAGAATCATTCCTGAGGGAGTTTTAGTGTCAATTAAATGTTCCTAGAAGGAAGAGTAGAACTGGGTGATACTTTACTGTGCAAGATTCAACAAGGCAGCTGTCAAAAAGCTGAAGCTGTAGTCAAAAATAGAAGAAAAACTTATAAATACTAGGAAATTAGACTTAAGAAATCTGCCCCCTTTTTTCTTGGCTCAGGCAACCACTCTCTCCCAGCTGGTGTCTAGTGGCAAGGCTGGTGGTGACTGGGGCAGAAGGTGTGAGCTGTCAGTGCCTGAGGACATCTGCCCCAGGGTCACTTCCATTCAACACCTTCAGAACAATTTGGAGCCCTGTGGGCCAAGGTAGGATGCTGGTAGGATGCTCAACACTGAAGCAGCCTGGGGACAGGTGCAGAAAGATCTCCTAACTGGGTTATTAAAATGGCTGGTGAACTTCGAGGTTGCTAAAGGAGAAGTGATATGTGGAGAGGGGAACAACTCTGACATTGCAGACCTCAAAGCCTTCCTGTGATGTTGCCCAACTCTCTACCCAACAACCTTTGCTGGCCTTGCTCTGAGTCCTGGGGGAGGAAAAAACATGGAGTTGTTTGTAACCCCTGTCAGCTCCAGCGTTTTTGTTATCAAGCTGGGTACTGGTTTAGGTGGTGGACCCCAAGCAGACACAGAACTCTCACTGCATGCACATGGCCTCCAAGCTTCTCCATCTCCTCAGCCTGACTAAACTGCATCTAGATCCTCATCATGAGATCCTCATCATGACTTTAGGCACTGGGCAAAAACACTCACTGCTTTCTTTTCAGCAGCACAATAACTAAATTTCTCCCTCTCGAAATACTTTTCTCCAGCCTGGAATCACTGTTAGGAGCCTTTCTATCCTCTCCCTCTTCTGATGCAAAGCAGGACAGGGCACAACCATCATCACATGGGGATAAAACAATGTCTAAAGGTGCCATCAGCTTCAGTGTCTGGCTGAGAACTCACCTGAGGTTGCATGCAAGCCCTGCTTCCCTAGGTCCTCATTAACCACTCGTATTTCTTGCTCTTAGATGTAGCTATGCATAGCTTGAATACTGGCTGTACACGTATGGCAACAGAACCTGTGTTTTGACTAGCAAAAACTGCATTTTAATGCCTCAGCATTTTTGACCAAGCTGTTCACTCCTTTTGAGAGTCTGTATCATTTCTACGTATCAAAAATGGCATCAGTTTGCTGTCAATTCCTCAGCCTCCCATAAATCTGTGCAGATTTTTTCCATTCCATCATTTCTCCCCTCCTCCCAGTTCCCACAGCGCTCTCACTGGTTGCTGTACATGTCCTGTCAGACCAATTGCTGATGTAATTTGCTCACCCCTCCACCCAGCCTTTTCCAAACACAGTGCCCAATGTAGCTAGAAATTGAAAAGCATGAATTTCAGCAGCCAAGGCTTCTCCCTCACCACTGAGGTCAGAGCGCATTGCAAAACACTGCCTGCAGGAACACAGCAGCACTGAGCTTCCCCTCCCCAGCATCACTTACTCCATCTCCCCAAAGGCTTTGTGCAGGGGGTTGTTTACCACCATGGCACCCCAACGCCTGGAAATGGAGAAGTGTTTATTCTGAGATCCCATCAAGGACCCTCCTTACTTACTAATGGCCTGGGAAGTTCTCCGTCATTCATTCATTCATTCATTCATTCATTCATTCATTCCCCTTTGACCCCGCTCTGCTCACAGAACAGAGCTGGTGAGTACCTCTCCTTGCTTCACCTTGATTTTTATTTCCCAATTTCAGCCAAGAAAGGTTTCTATCACTATTGCTTTTTCTTTAAATATAGCTAGAACAACTTGTTGGTTCCTTAGACACCCAGCTATTGTCATTTTTTCCTTGAGTAGCTGAAGATCTTTTTTATACAGCTGAATTATTTTGTTTTCTCTCTATTCCTTTTCCCCTACCCACAGCTGCTGTAGTTGTTGCAAGGTTTATTTTATTAATTCAGGTCAAGATTTAGTATTAATTTTAATAGTTACTCTTATTTCTAAGTACTGTTGCCACGTGGCCACTTACTTACTCAAGGAAGTAACTTACTGAAGGTTGTCTTCTCACGCATACTAAATCATAGCTTTTTGGCTAACTGGAAAAACTCTCTGCTCTCCAACGATCTCCCACTTAATCACACTTTTTTAACAATTCCCCGGAACAATTTCACTGCAAGAAAAGGCTACAGAGTACCATGCAGTTCTCCATTATGGCTTTTTGTCCTGGGTGATGTCTGTATTTGTTTCTCAGTTGGTCTTCAGGCAACCATCAAGCCTAACCTGATTCTCACCAGTCATAAGGACATCTGAAGATGACTGCTTACCCGGGCATGCCATCATCTGTAAGCTGATGAGCTGGTCTCCACAGGACATTCTCCAGTATCCCCATCCAAAGTCTCCCATGACAACATAACTTTCCCTTCACACAAACCAGAGAGGTACTTAGGAAATAAATCACCACCAGGAGCACACAGAAATAGGCTCTTGCCTATTCCACCTCCACCCAACCGGTTAGACTGGTGAGCTAGCAATTCCACAATGTGGCCCTGAGCATTCAAAATACCAATTAACTGCGTTTCTTCCTACCCTGAGAACTCCTGCTCCTCTCATGCCATGCCCAGGTGCAGTCTGCTATAGGAGCTGGAAACGCTGCCTCTTCCCAGCTGGTGGGATATCGGTCCAGCTTCATCATGATGCCTTTTGGTGGCCACCTGAGCTCCTTTTCCATAGCTCTTTAGTACCTACCCAGCTCTTACAGCTGCTCTCCAAACTATGAAATCTATAGGGCCCTCTGCCAGAGGACCCACAGCATCTTCTCCTTGTTCCCATCCCAAGAGAAAGCAGCTCAAGCATTTAGAAAATTCACATCCAGAACACCTCTCACAGTCTCACACAGCCACTGGAAGCTTTTCAGTGGTGACTGGCCTTCCCTAAAGCTGCCTGCAGCCCATCCAGCTCCCCGTGCTGTTCTACTATTGCTCCAAGCACTGGTCACCACGCACAGGGCCTTGCCAGATCTTTCCATGCATCACCCAGGTGCACTTGCAAGGAGACAGCACTCCACCGTGTTCTGTGTTCATCCTGACCTCTCCTCTTGAAAGGAGGTGTCTTACTCATAACCAGAGCATCTCACATACTTGATCATCACATGCATCTTCTGGAAACTCACACACACACACACACGTGTGGGACAGGTGACAAAGCACCTTCAGCAGAAGTGGGAAATGCAGGACAGGCAAGCCAGACTCCTTCAGTTCCGAGATGGGATCTAAAGATGAGAGGTGGGATCTAAAGATGAGAGGTAGGATCTAGAGATGGGCTCCAGGAATGAGTGAAGGGAGGGAGCGGGCTTGCTCAACACAGGGAAGAAGATCTAGGCTGGTGGTGAGGTTGAGTGAAGCCTCTGTAGAGTCAGCAAGAACATCCCACAGCCACATGGTGAGGTGCAAGGAAGGAAAAATCTGTCAGTCTTCATCAAGAAACTCAGTGGACCTGGTCTCAGAGTGACCTTGCCAGATAGGGTCTCTGAGGGTGAGAGCTCACCTTGTAGATGAGTCCTAGGGAGCTTCACTAGGGAAGGGCAGGGGAGGCCACTCAGCATGCCACAGGATCAGACACATTCAGCAGGGAACCAGGGCTCACTTCTGCAAAGTGCCTGGTACCATCTGTTGAAGGCCCTTACCAAGAGGCTGATCTTAGCACAGGGAGCATGGAGCAGCCATGGCAGGATGCTCACAAGTGGGTCTGTCCCAGCCCAGGGACAGCTCTTGCCTCAAAGGAGGGGTTTTGTGCCACTCCCACTGCTGATATAAAAGTCATGCCTGTCCTCTCCTAGACACGATGGTCCAAATGTTGGGGAAGGAGAAACCAGAGCAACCACTAGCACATTTCCAGACCACCCAAACACATCCCCACCAGTGTGTAGGGTGGGGAAACTGAACCAGCCTGCCTAAATATTCAGTGGGAGAACCTCACTGCCAATCCAGAAAGACATGATCCTTAAAGGGTGGTCTTGGACAGATGCTTATGGAGGTTACCAGACAGAAGCCACCTCTGAAGAGTCCTTAGACTGATGCTGACTGCCCAGACGCATCCTGGAATGGGATCCCATCCATGCCTGGACTGTACTCGGGCAATAAACATTCCCACTAGTGCATGGACACTGAGTGAGACCCACAGGACATGCCAAGGTCTGCTCTAGCACGCTAGGAGGACCACAGTAGGCTCAGCTGCAACGTGCTTATGGATGAGCACAGTCCATCCACAGCCAAGCTGCCCCTGCAACCAAGTCCCTCAGAAAGTTTAGGCCAAGCAAAGATTTTTGAATGGGCTGAGGTCTAAAGGTTTAGACCTTTAGATTATCCCCTGCAAGATCAATACCCACCAGCAGGTGTTCAGAAAGGCCAAGCAGCCAAGACCTGGCTTTTCACCAGACAAGTTCTCCTGATGCTGCTTCCTGAGCAGGTGCTGCCAAGAAGCATCCTGGAGAAGGGGTGTTAGGGAAGTGAGAAGCAACACTGTGCTGAACAGTTTGAGACACCACAGTTCCCAGCAGGGCTCGTGGTGGAGAAAAGCAGGCTAGAGACTCCCCAGAGGACAGAGAGGAGCCCACAGAGGGAAGATAAATAGATGGAAGGTCCATATCTCCTCATATCTAGCATCAAAGACGTGGGGTCACCACTGATGGACAGTGATGGGGAGATGGTCTGGCTACCACTGGAGGCCTTGGGTTGTGCTTTCCATGCCAAGACATTGCTGACACAAAGGATCAGCGTTGCACGTCCTGCCAGTGAGGTCTTGGGGGGGGAATGGAGCCTACTGCTGGTGACACAACTTACACCTTGCACACAGGTCTCTGTGTCACTGCAATTGAATTTCTGACAGGCAGGGTGGGACTGGGATCCCCACAAGTCCTGGTGCACAGCTATCTGGCAATGTTCCTGGGCAGCAACTGCTCCAGGGAGAGATGTTGGTCCTCCTGTGCTTCACGCTTGACATTTCTCAGCGTACGTGCTCTACAGTCCTGTGGGTTTCTTAGGCAGCACTGAGAGGCCAAGGTACACGAGTCATCGGCCAGACTTAGCCAGCCACCCACAGAGATTCCTGCACCAGAGAGAGGGTGGGAACTGCTGCAGACACACATATGGGAAAGAGGATTGGCATCAACCAGAAGAGCAGGATAGAAAGTGATCCCCAAGCTACTGAGCACGAGGCACCACCATCCAAAAGAAAAAGCCCAGATTAAAATATCCCAGAATCCTAGGGGTTGGAAGGGACCTCAAAAGCTCATCCAGTCCAACCCCCCTGCCAGAGCAGGGTCACCTAGAGTCCATCACACAGGAACGCATCCAGGTGGGGTTTGGATGTCTCCAGCCAAGGAGACTCCACAGCCTCTCTGGGCAGCCTGGTCCAGTGCTCTGGCACTCTCACAGGAAAGAAGTTCTTCCTGAGATTCACATGGAACCTCCTGTGCTCCAGTTTGCATCCATTGCTCCTTGTCCTATCATTGGTCAGCACTGAAAAAAGCTTGGCTCCATCGTCCTGCCCCTCACCCTTTCCATATTTGTAACCATGGATGAGGTCACCCCTCAGTCTCCTTTTCTCCAAACTAAAGAGCCCCAGCTCCCTCAGCCTCTCCTCACAAGGGAGATGTTCCACTCCCTTCATCATCT
>VZRW01010955.1:0-10033 GCA_013398125.1 Aegotheles bennettii | reverse complement strand
CCAGGTCCCTTTCTCCTACAATAGGCGCACCCCAGGTCCCTTTCTCCTACATGTAGCACCAGTGCTACATGGCCCGTGGAAGGTCAGAACTCACACACACACACACACCAGGGCCTGGCTCCCAGAACAGGGATCTATCCGGCACACCCAAGGGATGGGAGAGTCCCTTGGGGGTCACCTCAAGCCCGTATGGCACCTGTGGCAGCACAGGGAGACCCCACACCCGACGAAGCTGTAGAAAAGGAAAAACTGTCCCATTTAATGACCCCTGGCCCCCGTGACACAGACGCGCGTCGCCAACGTGAGGCAAAGCAAAGTGCACAGCGAGCGGTCCGAGGGGGCAGCGGGGGCTTGGGCTGCCCAGCACAGCATGGGGACCGGCCGGGCACCCGGCCAGCAGCAAGGACAGAGAGAGCCCCAGGCTCGGTCCAGTTGGCACCAGTGTCAGGTCCAGTTTGCAGGGAGGTGCGGCTCTCGTTCGGCTCCGTGTGGTGCACAGGGAGGGCAGGGGGGCAGGTCAAGCGTACCAGGACACAGGACGGAGGAGGTGGCTCTAGGGGGGGTTCTGGGGACAGGTCCTGGAGAACGCCACCATGGCAGGTTTGGATCCTCCCTGCCTGAGCCGCGGTTTAACCGAAGCGGAGAAAGGGAATAGAGAGGGGGCTGGAGGCTGAGAGGACCCTCAGGTCTATCTAGCTATTCCCACTTGCGAGGGATCCGGTGGCAGAGGGGGTGTGGGATCTGCCAAGCACCCCAGATGGGAGTGAGCCTGGGTGACAGACGTTCACCAGCGGCTCCACATCCCTGCCAGTCTGTCCCAGGCGTGCTCAGGCACCCCCATGCCAGGGGGTCCGAGGGTCCTCATTATCTGATGGAAGCGTCGCTGGGGGGGTCGCGGTCGGACTCCTCGCTCTCCTCGGTCGGGGCCGACTCGCTGTTGGAGGCCGGGGTGAAAGCAGGAGACTTTCTGCAGAGGAGAGTAAAGGGTCACAGCAGCACCCAGGGGGAGGGACAGGACCCACCTCAGCATTGGCAGAGAGCACCAGAGCTAGGTAAGAGAGAAGCTGAAATGCCCCTCATGCTCCCCCAGGGCATGCGTGGGTCCATGGGAATCCTTGGGTGCTTGGGAGGGTGTCCCAGAGAAGATCAGCTGAGAGGTCCAGAGCATGAAGCAGGGAGATGCTGGAGGAGCCCACCCAGAGCAGGACCCTGCCGAGGCATGCAGGACTAAGTGCATGTGGGGGACCTATACGATGTCCCTGCACCACAGCAGATCCTCTCTCCACCAGAAGTGTCCGGCTTCACCTGTCAAAACTGACACCTGTAGAGGTGGCACCATGACCTGTGTGGAGGCTGGTCACCAGGAGTCCAACAGCCTCTGGGAACTGCCCTCCTTCCATGCCACGCCAGGACAGGGCAGGAGTACCAGCCCGTGGTTCAGCTCCCACCCATCAGCACCACTCTTGCTCGGGTCTCCCGGCCCTCCCGCTGGAGCTCACCTGTCCCCAGACTGGGTGATGAGCCGCCGGCAGGTCTCCATCTGCACATCCAAGCCTCGCTTCATGCTGCACATCTCCATGTACTCGTGCAGGTGCCTGTTCATGTCATTCTTGGCCGTGGCCAGCTCCAGCTGCACAAGGGAAACGGCACAGAGATGAGCCCAGGGCACGGGGCGGTGCAGGGGGCACGGCCAGACCCATCACTCCCCACTACCTGCCTCCAGCACAGTGCCTCCCTCCCCTGGAGACCCACTCCCCCATTCCAGCCCTGTCCTCCCCGCTTCCTCCTCCTCCTCCCACCTCTATTTGGTCAATGGTTTCCTGGTACTCCTTCTCACGGCTCTTGAACAGCGACTCCGTGTCCTTGATCACCTTCTCCAGGCTGTCATCCTGCTGTTGGGGAGAGCAGATGGCATGTTTAGAGGCAGGGAGGCGTCCAACATGAGGAATCAAAGGCAAGAGAGAGAGAAATCAGAGACAGAACTGGCAGCACAGGCAAAAAGAGGAGGAAACACAAGTGGTGCAGTATTAAGAAGACACGAGCCAGTCCTGCCAACATGAGGCAGAGACCCAGGACTCGCCACACTAGGCAGTGAGAACATCAGCCCAGGACAAGCAGCCATGCACAGAAACTTTGGAGAGCACAGATCATCCTCTAGTGCAACACATCCCCAGGGGACTGCTGAGGGCTGACGATGCAGGACCCCAGGCACTGAGGCCTCTGTTTGGGTGGTGCTGCTGCACAGCAGGAAGCTGGGCTGGAGAGCCTGAACAAGGGACCACCAGAGCCCAGCCCAGCCCAGCCAGAGGAGGTCTTCTCTTCTGGGAGGGCTGCAGGTGGAAAAGGTGCCTCTGCCCATGTGTGTGGGCTGTGCCCTCATCATGCCTTACAGGCTAGAGGACCTTGGTGTGTCTGACAAGGAGACCTTTGCAAGGATGCAGTAACGTATTTACATCGGGATGGCTGAAGGGAAGCATCTGTACAGGCCTGCAAGGGATGAAGGGGCTGAAGTCTGGTCTTTGAGGGAGCATCTTCCCAGGCTCAGGCAGGACCGAGTGTCCCAACCCAGGGCTGGATCCTGGAGGGGACCTGACACCACCGTTACCTCCCCCTGCACCTCTGTGGCTGCAATGGCATATCCAGAGAAGTCCTCCCAGAGGAGCAGCGTTTCTTCTGTCTCCTCCCACGTGAGGCTGTCACAGTCATCCTCAAAGTCATATTCCCTCCTGAGGGGAAGGAAACTGCACATCAGCACCCAGCAGGAAAGGGCAGGCAGGGAGCCACATGGGTGCTGCAAGCCTTGGTCCCACTCGCAGCAGGGCTGCGGCTGTTGGAGGTCTGGCCAGGGTGAGCTCAAGTGTGCCCAAACCCAACACCTGGTGGGGAAGGGGCTGGCTTTATAGTCTGGAGCCCCAGCAAATTCAGACAGTGGCTCCCAAAAGCTGGGAAAAGCAAGAGGAGGGGAGGAGCTGGACCAGCTCCCACCCATAGCACAAGTGGGCTCGGGATTCGCAGGGGGGGTCAGTCCCACCCCGTGGCAGCACCTCCCACCTCCACCACCCTGGGGGCCAGCAGGGAGCTTGGTGCCAGGGCAGAGGTGCGAAGCAGCCGCACTCACAGCTGGTTCAGCATCCTCTGCATTTCCTCGTTGATGCTCATGGCTGTGGTCTCATCCTCCTCTTCCTCCTCGGGCTTTCGGGAGGCATCGCTCTCCGACAGCGAGGTGTCCTCGTCGCTCACCTGCTTGCGCTCCCGCTTCCGCCCCACTGAGGCTGGGACCTTAACGGGAGACAAGTGCAGAGACTACAGAAACGAGGCCGGGTCCGAGGTCAGGAGTGGGCAGTTGGGAGGAGATGGAGGGGGAAGGAATGGTGGAAGGACAGAAGGGGAGAAAGAAAGAAAGAAAGGAAGGAAGAAAAGCAAGAGAGAGAGAGAGAGAGAGATGGGCTCATTATGATCAGGTTAAAGATGGTGCAATGGATAAAACATGGTTTTAGCATTTTCTAAAATTAAAACTAAGCAACTAAAGATGGAATCTATGAATCTGATGAGAAAAAAAACAGTGTGATTTTTACTGCAGAAAATCTCAAGTCGCCCAACCACCCCAGTCCAGAGACAGAGAAACACAGTGACAGAGAAACACAGTGACACAAATGGGAAAAAAGAGACAGAGTCTGAAAAAGGTGAGGCATGTCGGTGTTCACAGCCCGACCTGACTGACACAGAGCTTAAAATTGGTACACTTTGCCAACCAAATGGGACTAACCAGCTGCTTCTGTGGGACAAAGAGAGCAAGACAGAAAGGCAGCGACATCCAGAAAGAGGAAAGAGACAGAGACAGAGGAGAGACAGAGAGAAGATGACGGAGAGGGGAAGGGGAAGGAGAGAGATGGAGTTAGAGACAGACACTCAAGCAACTCGTCTCCCTCCTGCAGTTGCTCCCCTACCGCTGCGGGGTCCCCGGGCCCAACACAAGAGGTCAGCAAGAGGTTGAGGGGTCCCTCAACGCCCAGAGCAACGTCTGGAGCCTCTATGTGCCCTTTCGCCTGGTCCTCCCGAGTCAGAGAGCAAGGGACCACAAGGAATGAGGGTGACCAAGCATCTCCCCTATCAGGGGGCTGGTGTTGTCTCTTCTACCTCCTTCGGGAACTCTCCACCCCAGAGCCAGCAGCTGAGCCTGGAGCAGCAGCAGGCACTTCTCACCTGAAACATCTTGATCATGTCCTCGCAGTTCCGCTGCTGTGCCACATCGCACAGCTTGGCAGTGATGTCGATGCGCCGGCAGATGTCCATGTCCACCTTCATGGCCTTCTCCTGGATCTTCGTGTCCAGCTCTGTGATATTCTGAACACATGGTGCCACAGGAGGAAGATCAGACAAAGCAAATGGCAACAAGAGCCCCCACGTTCCCCCCCGTGCTGCAGGACTGCATCCACATCCCTGCTTTGCTCACTGCACCCTGGACCAACCCTGTTGGACCACCTCTGTTCTGGACATGCCCCACCAAGGAACTGCTTTTCTATGCAGCTCCACCACTCAGGTGGGACGCTGCTGCCGGGTCAGAGAGGGGTTAGGGACTCACATTGCTCATGAGTCCCTTGAAGACAACGAGCTCTGCCTTGAGCTGCTCCACTTTCATGGCCAGCTCCTCCTGGCAGGCTTCAGCCTCTTGGGCTTCCTGCCCCGGGCAGAAGGAGACACACAAATCAGCATCATCGTGGGGCAGCCGGCATGCAGGGGAAGGGGGGACAGCAATGCTCACCTCCTGCAGCTCAGTCACCCGGTCCTGAAGCTGGACACGCACCGTGTATTCCTCTTCCCATCTAGGAAGACAAATGCCTGGTCAGATCCCACCAGCCTTGCCCCACCAGCTGCTGGAGAGAAGGGAGCAGCAGCTGCTCAGCCCAAAGCTGCCCAAGAGGGGGTGATGATGGCACTGGGGCAGGACAGAGAATGTGCCCAGGAATGCATCACTGCTTGTTCCCCAACACCTGTCAGCCCCCCGGCCACGTATGACAGGGGGGAGCTGGGGACACCAACCACAGGCTGCCACACCAGGGCTCTCCATCCTCTCCCAAGCCCCTTGACCTTGGGTCACGTTAGGTTCAGCTCCAACACTCAGTAACAGGCTTGCAGATATTGCAGTTGCCCCCATCTGCATCGTGTTTGTGACCATGCTTGTGTACCTGCCATGCTGCAGTTGGGCTGCCCAGAACCCAACTCAACACCAAACCAACATCACCGCGAGTGGCCACAATGGGCGCCAACACGAAGGGATGCTCCTCTGTCTGCACCAACGTGGAGGGCTGCCCTGCACTGGGCAGTGGCAGACGTCTCCTTGGCTGTGCTGCCACCTAACAGGCTGGATTAAAGAACGTTGTCTCATTCTACAGGGAAGTAGGATGGATTTTCCCAGTTTACGCCAGGTTGGCCGGCGGGTACTGAATTAGGCTCTGAAAAGGCTGAGCCACAAGGTGCACAAAGACACACTGCCTGGCAATTATTGTATTATATTTCCCTGCATGAGATCATCGTCTTGGGCCACGCCGCAGTGCTGGCCCGGGCCGTGGTCTGCTGGGAGGCCACCAGCCTCTCCTGCTCTTTGCTAAATGACTGTCCCATAGAGCTGAGAGTTTGGCACGCGCTGCGGCTCAGGGCAGGGCTGCTGCATTCTCACCCGGCTTCTGGCTCTTCCAGGAGAGCCAGATTTCTCTGAGAAAACAGGATCTCTCTGGGAAAGCCACCAGAGCTGGGCCCTGCCCTGTGCTGTGATCTCTGGTTTCTATTTAACGCTCGCAAGCACCGACACAGACGCTGCGACCCTACACGAGGACGTGGAAAATCCCTCCTCTTGCTTACTCACACCAAGTCTGGAAAATAAATCCAAAGGTCTAGGAGACCAGAAGGCATACTCAAAGCCCTCAAGCTTGTTATCTGAGGGTATCAGGACAATCTGACACCACGGGAGAGCCCTGGCTTATGAATTTCTTGGTCCTTGAGGCTGGCAACATTGCTCCTGCCTCCAACAAGGAGAAAGCGTGCAGTCCTCGTGCTGGTGTTGGCTGCATCCCACAGCTGCAGGAGAGGAGCCACGGGCGTTTGCAGCCTTTTGGGGGAAGAGGGAGACGAAGAGAGAGGGAAGGAACAAGTTAAAAGATAGAATTGCCCTTATATGGGGCTGTTTAAACAAGGCCTCCCTCCTCAGGGAGAAAAATGCCTTCCACTGCAAGAAAAACATCCTCAGCATCTCTCGGCGTGGTGTGTCCTCCCTTTGTCAGTCCCTGCCTCCCCCTGGGTGTCCCTACAGCCCCGACCTCCAGTGCACACGAAGCATGGCTGAGCCACAAGGTGCCTGCAAGTTCTTGGAGCTGCAAGTCCTTGGAAGAATTCCTGTCACACCGGCGCTGTGAAGACGAGGACAGATCAGGTAAACCCCGAGTCAAAGGCAGGAGGCAACAGCGATTCACCCCGCGAGCCTGCCCGTTAGGAACCACGAACCACTCCTGCCTGGCTCCTTCCTCCCTGCTCCCTCCTGCAATGCACCATTCCCAACAATAACAACCTGCCTGCAGTGCCCAGGGCCCAGCACGGCCAGCAGCCATGGGCAAGGCTGCCCCACGCAGCCCCACAGCCACCCCTGCTCACCAAGGGGAGATGCACCAGCAGCAACCTGCCCAAGGGATGGGATGGAGGAGAAGGCAGTGAGCGAGGGTCCCAGCAGCACACAGACCCAACCATCTCCTCACTCACCCTCCCAGAGCTGGGGACGGGACAAGATGCTGTCCCTACAGCCCCCTCCACCAGGTGTGGCCCCTCAGCAACCCACCCAAGGGCTGGGATGTCCCCCAGAGCTGGGGACGTGACAAGATGCTGTCCCTACAGCCCCCTCCACCAGGGAGTTCACACAGAGAACAACCAACCCCCTATGTATTTCAAGTCCTGGTCACTGCAGAGGCACCGAGGTGCCCTACCCTGTGCCACAGGTCCCCCCCAGGCTGCTCGGGGCCTGAAGCTGCACGTTTCCCTCTTGCCATGTTTGAGCTTCACCTCAATGGTGAACCTCCTGCAGCCTGGTGCACCTCCTCGGAGGGCAATTACAGCAAGCACAGAACGTGCCAAGTTGGAAGGAACCCTCCAGGATCACCAAGGCCAACTCCTGTCCCTACGCAGGACACCCCAGGAGTCACATCATGGGCCTGAGAGCATCACCCAAACACTTCTTCAGGGGACACACCTGGTGGAGGGGGCTGTAGGGACAGCATCTTGTCATGTGCACAGCTCTGGGAGGACGAGCAACACAAGACCTTCCTTTGGCCCTTCAATATATGAAGGGGGCTTACAAGAAAGATGGAGAGAGACTTTTTAACAGGGCCTGTAGTGACAGGACAAGGGGCAGTGGTTTCAGGCTGAAGGAGGGTAGACTTAGATCCAACACGAGGGCAACATTTTTTATGATGAGGGTGGTGCAGGTTGCCTTGAAGAGTTCTGGATGCTCCATCCCTGAGCAACCTGGTCTGCTGGGAGGTGTCCCAGTCCACGGCAGAGGGCTGGGCTGTATGACCTTTAAAAAGGTCCCTTCCAGCCCAAGTGACTCCGTCATCCTAACATTGCTCACCCTCTACATCCAACACGTGCTTGCAGCATCCAGGATAAAAACCACGTGGGAATACAGATGCGGTGGTCACCACAAACCTGACGAGATGCTCAGATCCCCAGTGCTTGGTGGCTCCGTAGGATACTTGCAGGCACCCTTTGCCCCTCTCAAGGCCACCCAGCTTCCACCTGCTCCTCCCAAGCGTGGCTCCTGCGAGCCTCTCACCCGCTGCTGCATCTCCTCTCTCTGCTTCCCATTGCCCCCACGCCCCTCCTAGATCCCAGACTTGAATTTCAGGCCCTGCATATCCAGAGGGAAGCTCCTCCTGCCCTGGGGAGCCCTGTGTTAACGTGGTCTCTTCCCTCTGTCCCCAGGCAGGTGGCAGAGGGACGGCACTGGCCACACTGTCCCCATGGCAGACCAGAGCCTGTTGTGGCTGGGAGGTCTCTGCTCCCAGTGGATGTTGGCATCAGCCCTCAGCACAAGGAAGGGCGTGGAAATGGGATCCTCCTGTCCCATTCCCCATTTTGGGACCCGGGTGCACCCGTCAGAAAGTTCCCAGTGCCGGGAAGTGTCTGGGGGTGGGGTCTGCTTTCCACCAGCTCCTGGTAACACAGTCCAAAAATAGATCCCCTCACCAACATTGGCCCACAGCAGCTCGTGGTGCCCCCCTGCTTGCCACCAGCCCCCCTGCTCCCCCTCCCCGCAGCCTTCCCTAAAGCCCACGTGCTAGAGCAGACAACCCCAAAAAGCTCTCCTTTCTCCCAAACTTCCAGCAGCACCAACAAACCCAACTGGCTGCCCTGTTCCGACCGGGTGAGGCTCAAGCACCCCAGGCCAAAAAGGTGGCTCCAGGTCCCCAGTATCTGACCCAAAAGTGCAAGGCAAGGGGAGCTGCCTGTCCCTGGAGAAGGAACATGGAGGTTCCTGGCTCCTGGAGAAGGAACCTGGCCCCTGGCTTAATACCAAGCTTCAGGCACCCGTGGCAATCGGTGGGAAAGAGGAGATGCCAGCTCCTTCTTTCCATGTGCCTTGGTCAGTGCCCTTGGAGCATCTGACGGGCAAGTCTGCTCCACCAAAGCCTTATAAAGCCAAAAACATCAGTGCCATCTTGGACCCCCAGCTTTCATCTCGGACCCCCAGCCTTCACCTGGGCACCAGAGCCCAAGGCCACCAGGCACAGGTCAGTATCCTGGCTCCCACGGGCAGCACACCCCATCCCACCCCTTGGGCACGGACTCGGTCACCACGTGCTTCCAAAGCATCACAAAGTGACTTTTCTTCCACCAAAACACTGCTTGCCTGGCTGGCGTTGGTCCCCAGCGATGGTCTCACCCAGCCCCGCCAGCCCTGATCTCATCCGACGTGCGGAGCCAGGAGCAGCCTCGGGAACCAGCCCCAAACACCCGGCACGGGAAAGAGGAACCTGCTGAGGGATCAGCTCTGCACTCTGCCCCGGCCTCCCGCGAGGCACGTGCTGAGCCACAGCTATTTTGGGTCGGGAGGAAAGCCCCCAGGAGCAGGGTGCTCCCACAGCTCGCTGCTGCTGAGGCACCAGCTGGGAGAGCGCTGCGGAGCGAAGGGGCCTGGGGGAGCCAGGTGCCCTGCTGAGGGGCTTCTCAGCACCTTCCTCCATGCCCAGAGCACGCTGCTCCTCCCTGACACCTTCTCCAGCCCCCTCGCTGCCACACGATCACCTTCCTCACCCACTTTCTGGCTGCTCCTCCTGCCTGAGCATTTCCAGATGCCCCCTGTTTCCAGATCCCCTCCCGTTTCCAGATCCCCACCCCTCTAGCCCGCCAGCTCCTGGAGTCATGTTGTTCCTTCCCTGCTTGCAGAAGTGTTCCTCACCCACCACGCTGCCGGGTTGGTGAGATGGACAATGGCACTGGGAGCATCCCGAGGGAGCTCAAGCACCAGGAGGGAAGCGAGGAGACCCAGGCAGAGATGAATGCTCGCATGGGTCCATGTTTTTGCTCTACAGCCTCCCCTCACACTGCCTGGAGCCCCTGATCCCAGGAGGTCAGGCCAGGGCTGCCTCACCCCCCTGCTTCTGCCACACCGGGTAGAGCCCTGCAGCCACCCCGGCGATGGCTGTGGCCCCTCAGGGACCTTTCCTCACCTGTGGCCCCTCAGGACCCCTTGCTCCCACTGCCTCTCCTCACTTGTGGCCCCTCCAGGACACCTCGCCCCTGCCACCCCTTGGGGAACCCTGCACTCCTGTCCCCCTCCTCACCTGCCACCGCTCTGGGACCCCTTGCTCCCATCATCCCTCCTCCCCTGCAGCCCCTTGGGACCCCTCTCGGACCCTGTCTCCCACCCCCCTCCTCACCTGCAGCCCCTTGGGGACCCCCCTTTCCCCCACTGCCCCTCAGGAACCTTCACTCCTGCTCCCTCCCTCACCTGCAGCCCCTCAGGACACCTCTCCCCCACCACTCC